>PVJO010016045.1:0-43182 GCA_004026905.1 Hystrix cristata | reverse complement strand
GTCCTTGTGGTATGATGATTTTAATTCTTCTGGGAAGATCCCCAGTAGGGGAATAGCTGGGTCAAATGGAACCTCCAGTTGTAGTTTTTTGAGGAATCTCCATATTGATTTCCACAGTGGTTGGACCAGTCTACATTCCCACCAACAGTGGAGGAGTGTTCCTTTTTCCCCACAGCCCCACCAGCATTTGTTATTGGTTGATTTTTCCATATACGTGGTTCTTTCTGGAGTGAGGTGGATTCTTAATGTTGTTTTGATTTGCATCTCTCGAATGACTGGTGATGTTGAACATTTCTTCATATATTTATTTGCCATTTTTATTTCTTTGTCTGAGAAATGTTTATTCATTTCAGTTGCCCATTTTTGGATTGGGTCTTTAAATTTGGGAGGTTTATTTTTTTTGAGTTCTTTATATATTCTAGATGTTAGACCTTTGTCTGATGGATAGCTAGAAAAAATTTTTTCCCAGTCTGTGGGTTTTCGCCCTACTCTATTGGTGATTTCTTTTGCAAAAGCTTTTTAGTAGCATGTAGGGACCTGACATTCTATAGACCTGGAAGGAGAGGAGCCCAGCAGTTTTCAATATGCGATCCATTGAGCCCTGGGGTACATCTAGGAGATATTTTGGGGACTGCTGTGAACAGTTCTGATTTGGTCTCCTAAGTTGGAGTCCTACAGCTGATTTTGTTTAAAGAGGTGCGACTATCTTATCTTTTTCTTTTCTTTCTTTCCTGTCTTTCCATCTTCATTCTTTTTACAGTGCTAGGGAAAGAACATAGGGCCTCATACATGCTAGGCAAGCAAGCTACCATTGAACAGCACTTCCAGCCCCAAAGTTGCCACTTCTAATCACAAACAAACAAAAAATAAGCAAAACAACAAATTTAAAGTGTTAGGATGACCCTCCCCAGATGCCAAAATGGCCATTGCTGGTTTCTCACAAAGCCCCTTCCCCCATCTCTGTGCCAGAATCTCCCACCAAAACAATGGCCCCTCCCCCTGACTAGGGTCCCCAATTAGGTCCGTGGCACCAATTTACCCAGGGGCATTACCCACCACCCAATCACCCCGTGCAGAAAGGACTAATCCTAAATACACACTTTCAAGCCTCCAACGTCACGAAGGGGGGGGTGGCTAAGGGATAAAAGGCCACTCTCACCCCAGTGACAGGGGGAAGCTGTAACACCTTAATAAAGCTTTCTCCCACGGCGAGCATCGTCAGCCTTTTCCCTTCCCCCTCCCGCCGCGTAAACCTAACATAAAGTACCTGAACTAGACAGTGAAAGAGACACATGACTGCCATGGTGAGAGTAGTGATGGTGTGTGTGTGTGTGTGTGTGTGTGTGTGTGTGTGTGTGTGTGTGTGGTGGGAGTTGGGGCTGGGAAGAAAAAAAAGAGTTATGGCTCAAGAGCTCTTGTGTTCAGAGGGTAGGCTTTCAGAGGGTGATTGAATCATGAGGGCTCTAAATAAATCAGCAGATTAGTTCATTGATAAAATAATTTGATGGCATTATTGGCAGGTCTTGGAACTTTAAGAGGTGAGCCTAGTTGATGGGAGTGGATCAAGGGGCTGTGACCCTGGGGACTATATCTGGTCTCTGGCCCTTTCTGCTCTGACTCTTTCCTTCTCTCTTTGCTTCCTTGATGCCACGAGGTAAGCAACCTTCCTTGGCCATACCCTTCTGCCAAAATGTTTTTGACTCATCATAGGGCTGAAGGCAACGGAGACAGCTGACCATTGATTGAAACCTTTGAAACTATGAGCCAAAATAAGTTGTTCCTCCTTTAAGGTGTTTAACTCAGGTATTTTGTCACAGCAACAAAAAGTTAACTAACACAAAGAGGAAACTAAAAACAAAAGAAGAGAAATGTGTCAGTTAACATTTTGAAAAGAAGTAGAAAAGGAAAAGGCAAGTAATGCCTACTGTGTGCCAGTGTCTCTCTGCTTGCAGCCTCACTCATAGAATGTGCAATGTGATTCCTTAAATTCAAAGTACAGATGATCTTCAACTTTCCATGGGGTTGTGTCCCTATAAACCCATTGTGAGTTGAAAATGCATTTAATATACTTGACCTACTGAACATTATAGCTTAGCTTAGTCTACCTCAAATGTGTTCAGGGCACTTACATTAGCCTACAGTTGGGCAAAATCATCTAATAAAAAGTCTGTTTTATAATATTATATTGAATATTTCCTGCAATCCATTGGATATCTGCCTCCGCGAGAACTCTGGCAGCACAATACACCGTAGAGTCTCAGCTGTTTGCCTTCACGATTATGTGGCTGCCTGGGAGCTATGGCTCACTGCTGCTGCCTGGTATTTTAAGAGAATATCATTACTAGCTGGGAAATGATCCAAATTCAAAATTCAAAGTACGGTTTCTACTGAACTGTGTATTGCTTTCACATCACTGTAATGTGAAAAAAAATCATTAGTCAAACCATCATAAGTCAGGGACCATCTGTAATTTTTGTTCCTGTTTTAAAGATGAAGACATGAAGGTTCGGAGAGAGAAAATGACTTATTTAAGATCACATAGTAAGTAAATTGTATTGCTGGGATTCAAACTCAGTTGTTCCCTTTGACCTCCGAGTCCACATACCCTGTCCCTGTAGGAGCTCCCTCCCTGGAGGAAAGTGGAGAGTTACAGGTAGACAGATGCCAGGGGCACACAGCGCTTTCCTTTGGCAGCAAGCAGAGATCTGGGAGTGCTTGTGGAGAACCAGAAGGTAGAACTCAGGTTCTTAGTGATTGTGGGACTGTATCTAGGGATGGAGGGAGAACCAGAGGAAACCAAGGAAGAAAAATCAGTTCCACAAGGCTGAAGAGTAAGAACTGGGCCAGGAAAGACCTGGACTTGGTTCTGGACAAAAGGACTTAGAACTATTCAGGACTTATGTCCTTGAATGGATCAGTGGAGACTCTTGGGCTATGCTATATATTTCAGAATTGCTGATTGCATTCCAAGAATGATCACACTTACAGTAAAGCCTTTTCTTTCAGTTATTAATGTAATAACATAACGAACATTCACGAACTCATCATCTAAACCATGATCTAGAACATTGCTGCTAACTTACATTTACCAATATGCATAGCATGTTTTTGGTGATAATTTTGATAAATAATTGTCTTTTTTCAGTACTGTCATTGTAGTTTCTTTTCTCTGATAATGCCAAACCACAAAGGGAAGATTTATCTTGTGAGTCAGTCAAGATATGCTAAGGTTGTGCTGGGTGACAGATGAGCTTGGAATCTTAGTGGCTCATAACAACAAATGTTTATTTCTTTCTCTTGCTTAATGGCTGTGATGAGTTCACTGAGGACTCTTGTCTCCTTATCTCAAAACCCAGGTGCTCAGAGAAGTTGCCATGCCAATTATTTCTGGTTACCATGGCAAAGGAAAAGAGAGCTCTGTAGGGCCTAATATTGGCATTGAAGTATTCCAGCCTGCAGTTGACATATATTTTTACTTCTATGCCATTGGCCAGAACTTGTCATATGGTCCTACTCAACCATGATGTGCCAGGAAATGTAGTCTTACTGTGTACACATGAGGCACAGAGCTGGGACTATTTGGGAAGCAGCACTACTGACTATTTGCCTACTGTGGCTCACCATGTGGACATGACTGCTTTTCTCCGATAAGGTTCTAGAGAAAAAAGAGATTGCATGGGCAAGACTGAGGAAGCCTGCCTAAGTTTTGCCCTTTCTACATCCTTTCAGATGATACTGTTAAGTCGGCCTGCCCTGTTCTGCACACAGTTCCCAACCACAGCTCCTTTCTCTTTGAAAGTTTGCTGTTCTACCTTTTCCTGTCTGTGTTTCATGGGCTCAAAGCCTATCCAGGCATCAGACCATGGACTCTGACTGGCATCTCACATGAGTTCTCGCCTTGATTGCTGCTTTCCCATGTGTAGTCTCAGATCACCAAGGAGCTACTGCTAACTCATCTGGAACAGCACTTGACTTGATGGTGGTAGGACTGGATTCTGTGCTGAGTGGTGAGGGGAGGAGATGGGCCTGGTGAGTCATCATTGTTATTTCTGTTGCATCCCCATCCATCTTGCAGAGCTATTAAAAGAGTCAGCGACTAAGAAATAGCTCGGCTCTAGTTCTGAAAGTCAAGTGATAACTGAAATTCACAGTGCAAAGCCAGTCCAGGAAATGGAACGGCAGGAGGGAGCTGGCTTTTGGCCTCACTGCCGGCAAGGAAGATCTGAGCTGATAGGCGTGTCCTTGGCCTGCAGGCAAGGTAGCTTGCTCCAGATGGCTTCCTCAGACCACTGAGTGTATCTCGGAGATAGGAAAATGAAGAGAGGGTCTTTGGCACAGTTTATACACATATGGTATTTGCCAAACCGGGCCAGGGATGGGGGTGGGTGCAGAGGTGAACAAAATGGGTATGTTTCTAGTCTCAGAGTTTACATTCTGGTGAGGGAGGAGGGAAATGTGAATAAGTGGGCATGGTGGCACATGCCTGTAATTCCAGCATTCAGGAGTTCAGGCAGGAGGATTGTAATTCATAGTGAGTCCAAGGCCAGCTTGGGCTACTTGGTGTGACACTGTTTCAAAAAAACAAAAACAGCAAGGCCCTAGTTTGATCCTGGCACAAAAAAAAAGAAAGAAAGAAAGAAAGAAAAACAAGTTTCCTGATAAGGATGAGTACAGGGTAATAAAGAGATGAGACCTAAACTAGATTTAGGGAGTTAAGGCTGGCTTCCCTCATCTAGGGAGGGAATAGTTCCTAATTTAACCAGAGAAGTGAATGGTAAGTAGGTGGAAGCCATGTGAAGGCAAATGGGAAAGAAGGAAATTTCAGAAAGTTAAGAGGTAGAAGGGAGTGGGAAGATCTGAACCTACACAGGCATGCAGAGACTAGATTATGAAGGACCAGGTAAGCCTGATTTGGATGTTATCCTAAGAGCAGCAGGGAGCCATGAAATGTTGCTATAAGTTGGATTTTGAATATGTATGTTGAAGACTTGGCCCCCAGCCCATGATGCTATTAGGAGGTGGTAGAATGTTTAGGAGGTGGAGCCTAGTAGAAGGAAGTTAGGTCACTGGGAGCATGTTGTTGAAGGGAGTGTTGAGACCACAGCCTCTTCCTCTTTCTTTCCTTCCCGAACACCACAAGGTGAGCAGCTTCCTCCACCACACACTCCCACCATGATGTGGGAGTATGGGCCTCACCACAGGGCCTAAAGCAACGGGCCAAGCAACCGTAGACTGAAGCCTACCAAACTGTGAGCCAAAATAAACCTTTCCTCTTTTTAGGTTGATTATCTCAGATATTCGTTACAGTAGTGGAAAGCTGACTGTTATGGCTTATATCTAGCCCCGCAAAATCTCTGCACTCATAGGTGGGGCTTTTGAGAGGTGGCTGGATCATGGGTGTGTGATGCTGGATTAGGGTGTGTGATACTGGGATTAAAGGTGTGTGATAACTAAATGGGTTTAGCATAGTTCTGGGTGTGGATAATGGAAGCCCCACTATAGGCATGGGTGGTACCAATCAATGGATTTGTAGCCTGGATGGAATGTAAAGGGAAAGATGGAAGACAGGCTTCCCTGCTCCCTACCTGCTCTGCTATGGACCGTTTCTCCTCTGCAATGCCCCTCTGCTATGCCACCCTGCTTTAGAGCCATCTGACTATGGACTGAAGCCTCTATAAACTGTGAGCTAAGATAAACCTTTCCTCCTTTAACTTGTGGGTATCAGATATTTTGTCTCAGCAACAAGAAAATAACTAAGGCACTGACTAACCCAAATGGCTTGCTGTTCAGTTCTGACTTGTCTTTTAGATACCACTATGGAAGCAGTATGGAAGGTGAGTGGGAAATGGTGACATTGGAGGCTGGGAGTTAGGTGAAAGGTGACACTGACCTGGTTATGATGGTTATAATGGAGGTGCAAAGAAATGGATGCATCTGAGGCATGTTATGAGGAAGCCTAGAGAGATATGGCGAGTGAAGGGAAGTCAGGAGTCAGGGATGGTGCCTAGATTTTTGGCCCGGACAACTGGATCCTAGTGATAACAGTTAGTAGTATGGTGCGTAAGAGCACTGGCTCTAAGGCTACGCTGCCTGGGGTTTGAATATTAGATCTGCCACTGATTTCCTGTGCCCTCAGACAAGTTTCTTGACTCTTGTGCCTCAATCTTCTTACCTATAACATGAGAGTACTAATACTGCCTTCCTTATAATTATGCGAAATAATACATATAAAATTCTTTGAACTAGATCTAGTTGTAGAAATTATTTTACCATAGATCTAGTTATTATTCTACTACCAATTCTCATATGGAAATTATTCCATAAATGTTAGTTTTGGTAGGCAACAGAGTAGAGGAGTAGGCTTCACAGGAATGATGAACTCAGTTCTGGGCATGTCAACTTTAGGTTATGTCTTAGTTACTTTCTCATTGCTGAGACAAAATATCTGACACCCAAAGCTAAAGGAGGAAAGTTTATATGGCTCACAGTTTGTAGAGGTTTCAGTCCATAGTTGGCTGGCCCCAAGGCAGGGTGGCACCGCAGAGGGTCATTGCAGAGGAGAAACAGTCCATAGCAGGGCAGGAAGAAGGCAGAAAAACAGCAAGCAGCAGCAGCAGAAACAGCCCACCTTTCATCTTTCCCTTTTATCCCATCTAGGCTACAAACCTTTTGGGTAGTACCACCCACACCCAGGTGAGGCTTCTGTTTTCAATCAGTCCATTCAGCCACACCCAGAACTATGCTAATTCCAATCAGTGGACTAGTTTAGCAGCACACACCCTCAATCCCAGAGTCACACACCCTAGATCCAGCCAGCTCCAAAAACTCTCATCTATGAGTGTATGAGGCTTTAAGGGGGACATCTAGACACAAGTCATAACAGGTTAGCTGTGGGACTGTCGAGTGGAAATTGGCTCCATGGGTCTGAGGCTCCAGAGATATTTTGGCCAGAAATAAGAGATAAATCTGATTCATGAGTTTATGGATGGTAATTGAAACCTTGGGAGATTTTACAGGGAGAGTTCGAAGAATGAAAAGAAAAGAATGCTTAGGAGAAAGCCCTAAGAAACTTCAGCATCTGTGGTATGGACAGAAGTAAAGGAGCCCAGGGCTGGGGATTTAGCTCAGTGGTTAAAGTGCTTGCCTTGCAAGCACAAGGGCCCGAGTTCGATCCCCAGCACCAAAAAAAACAAAACAAAACAAAACAAAAAAAAACCCTTAAAAAAAAAAAAGAAGTAAAGGAGCCCAATGAGGAGGCTGAGCAGTCACCAGAGAGGTGGGAGAAAAGGCAGGAGAGAACATAGCATCACTGAGGCCAAGATAAGAGAACGTCTCAAGTGGTAGACAGTGGCTAAGGATGGCAGTGCTTCTGAGAGGCCAGTATAAGGGATGATCTGAGAAACAATTATGGGATTTAGGTGCTACAAAATCATTTTACACATGGTTTCAGGAGTGGTAAAACTGGCTGTTGGACTACATCAGGAGTACATCAGAAGAGCAGGAGTGAGAGAGTGGAGAGAGCAAGTACAGACAGCTCTTCAAGAGGTTTGTCTGTGATAGGGAAATGAAAATGGATGATTGAAGGGCACAGGGGAAGAGAGGGTGTGCTTCATTCTATGGGGACAAGGCTAACAGCCGAGAGGGAGAGGTAGAAGGTACAGGCCAGAGAGGGTTCCTGGAGACTCGAGGTTGCTGGGATGGTGGGAAGAGATGGAAAGCAGAGCACGGGCATGGGGATCAGGCTCAAGTGGAACAAGTCACGAGAGGGAAGGCGGGAAGAGTGGAGCAGTGAGTGAACTTGGAGATTTGGCTGTGGGAAGTTACTGCCTGATAGCTTCTTTCATTGTTAAATTGGGTGAGGGTGATGTGGCAAGGCTGGAAGTTTGCAGAGAGCTCCTGGAGAGAATGGGAAGGGAAAGCCCAATTGGGTCTCAGAGAAGCCATGCCCAGCCATGTTGAATCCCGGTTGCATTTATTGTGGTTCCCATCAATGCAGTTGGGGTATTTTTGCCAAGTGGTGTTTAGTGGTCCTCCTAAATGACTTTCTGCAGGAGGAGAAAGGGTAGACATTTGGATTTGTGGAAGTCTTGGGGATTTGCAATATAGATGAACAATGGTCGATGGGATTAAGAAAAGTGACGTTATTGACAAGTGAATGTTTAAAATGATTGGGTCTCAATTGCCCTGCTATCTGATTCAGAAGCTCTTGTTCCTCTTACTGGCAGTAATTTCTGTATTCTCCACTGAACTTCATAGCTTCTGTTCACTCAAGACTTTTGTCCTGCCTTATGGCTTATGGTTTCTGCCTTGTGCACATGTACGTGTGTGTGTGTGTGTGTGTGTGTGTGTGTGTGTGTGTGTCTGCTTCTGCCCTTTCCGTGTCTCATATTCAGATTCCACAGGAGAGACTGAGTGATTCCATTAGTCATTATCTTCCACATTGATAGATAGTTCGGACCACCTCCAGGCTACTGCCCAACTTATAGGTTTTCTGCCCAGAGTCAGGACCTACTATGTCTGGTGCAGGCAGCCATGCCCAGTATCAAACGTCTTCAGAAGGTGTTGTGGAGGGCTTGGGGATTTAGCTCAGTGGTAGAGCGCTTGCCTAGCAAGGGTAAGACCCGGAGCTTGATTTCCAGCACGCCAGAAAAAAAAAAATAGTGTTGTGGATTTGCACTCTAGAACCAGACTCCTGGGCTTAAATACAGGCTGTCCCACTTACTGTGTGGCTTTAGGCAATTTACTTCACCTCTCTGATCCCCAGTTTCCTCAATTCTAAAATGATTTCAATAAGAGTACTGAACTCATAATGTCTTTGTAAGAATAAAACAATACATGAAAAGCACTTAGCACAATACCTGGCACATAGTTATTTCCCTGTAAGCATGATTTATTATAATTATGTTCATTTTACCGGGAAGGTCGGTACTAGCAGACTTTCAGATAAGACATTAGGGGAGGCAGGATCCAAACTCTACCACCGCTGGATGGACAGTCTTCTCTCCTTCACAGCGGCTCCTTGCTGTTTTCTGTTCTTCTGCTTTTTCTCCAGAGAATGTTTATTACCCTGTGGACTCTAAAGGCCTGAAGCCTTTGGGCAACTGAGTCCACCAGGGACTGAGACCACACCGCTGGGTCTGCTTATTGTCAGCTGGGGAGGAATCCTGGCAGCCTGGGCTTTCTGGCTCAGTCCTTGGTTTCTATGAGTCATTCTCGTCTTATGCTAAGCCCAGCTCAGATTTGGAAGGGGGCTGGGGGAGTGGAGGCGGAGTGGGGAGGAAAGGGAGGAGGAAGGCTGCAACTTAGCTTCACTCTGAGTGTCTCAGCTCAAGTTGTAGGAGTCTTCCCTTGGAGGCCTCGTGACAGGGTTTGAGGTCCAACTGTGAGCACACTGCACTGGAGGATGTTCCACCTAGTTCGTGCGACCTAATGTGCCCAGTGTGTGACCAGTGTCTCCCCGAGGCCAGGACACCTCCAACAGCCAGGGCATCTCCTTTCCATTGCTCTAGATCATTCAGCTTGACCCAGATGTCTAAAGATTGTCCCCTCATAGGCCCCCAAAAGAATGTAAATCCCTGATTTGGAAAGGGTGTGGATTCAAGTGGCCCATCGCTCAGATCCTGGGCTCTTAAGTACCTCACCTTCAAAGAACAGGTCCTTCGTCACTGTGTCTGAGCTGATGGTTTTCCAAGGGTGATGGCCAGGTCAGCTAGTAGCATGTGAAATAGTTTCAGATGGCATATGGCTGCATGTTTTTAACTTTAATAACTTTGATTTTAATGTGTCTTAGAAAAAACTTTAATTACCACATTAAAGCTGGTGGCTTCAAGGGTATTATTGCTTAGAACCATGCTAAAGTTTTTTTTTTTTTAAAGGAAGCATATTTAAGAAAAATATTAACTCGATCAGTGGTGTAGTCGTTAAGTATGTGGCAAAAGTCAGGAAGATGACTGAAGTTTGTGAATCACTAGGCTTAAGTGAGTGACCTTGCTTTTTCTGCTGCCTCTTCTGTCCCCACAGCCCAGACCTGGGGCTTCTGCTTGGGGAATTTTCTACTGCATGGTCAACTGTCATCTCAACAGGTCAAAATCCAAAGTCTCACCTTTTCTTGACTTCCTAGTCTCTCTGTTGAGGAATCTCGGTTCCCTCCCTCTCTCCCTCCCTCCCTCTTTCTCCTCCCTGCGCTTTCTCCCTAACTGCCTGATTCTCTTTCTTTTCCCTGTTCACAGTCATTACACTGACCGATTCCTGTTAGTTCTTCCTTCAGAATATCTCTTGCACTGTGCCCTTCCAGCTGTCATCACCCATTTGAGTACCACAACCTCATTCTGCACCTTGCCATCCAATTAATCTTCCTCAAGTACAACTTTCACTACACATTCCTACTGCATTGGCTCTCCACTGAGTATCACTTCACAGCCAGATTCCTGAATGAGTACATCTTAGTCTTGCACGGCTCCAGCCTATGACCTGCTCCTATCTCCCATTTCCTTTCTAGGATCCGTCTGTGTCTTTATGGCTCCTCAGAGACACTGTGCATACTTCTAACTCTAACTCTTTCCTGTACACCTTGGCTAAAATAGTCTCCTTAGTCCTTTCCATTTGGTTACTTACTTATTTTTCATATATTGTGGTTTCTGTTTGTTTTGCATCTCCCTCAGTGGACTCAGCTTGCTGAGTCAAAGCCGTGTGCTTTGCATTTCTTTTGTATCCTCTTCGGTACTTAGCAAAGTGCCAGACACACAGTAGGTATAACTGGGTTTGCTTTGGGTCGAAAGTATCCAAAAATGCAGCCTGTGGTAGCTTAAACAAATAGAGGTGCTTTTTTCACATAGCAGAAAGTTTATAGGCAGGTGGTTGCCTGTGCTACCATCTGTGATGAATTGGCTTTCATCCTCATACTTCTTGTCTTCTGGTCACAAGATAGCTGCTGCATCCTTAAGTATTACATCTGCATCCCAGCAGGGAGAAGTGAGAAGAAGCAAAGGCCTCCTTAGAGGGCTTCGTCCTGTTACTTGGGAAGAGAAGAATTCCTTGGAGACTGCCTCTTACATCTCATTAACCAGAACCGTGACGCAGTTTCCTCTTAGAACAATGACCTGTTTAGACCAATTATAGTTGAAGTCAGGACCTGGGAGTTGGATCTTCCCTGTCTGGATATGAAGGGATCTTTGGTAACTACCTAAGCAAATTGGAGTTCTGTTAGTGAGTGAGAAGGTACAGAGTATGACTGTTAGTAACCAGCACTGTCGATCACAGGGCTCAATACAGACTGGTTTAGAGAACAGATGCCCTGTTCTAGTCCTGAGTCGAGTTCTGACACCAAGAGGTTTCTAGAAAAAGCCACTTTTTCTGTGCCTACACAACGCACCTAAGTATCTTTGACTCCCCATTGGAAGGTCAGACCCGTGATGTGGTCTTTCTCAGCTTTCCTTCCTTCCACTGAAAAGAAAAGCCCACACAGAGCATGGTGCTGTCCCACTTGCTTTACTGCTGGGTGAGTAGCTTCTCCCTAGGGCCCTCCTCAAGGACCAAGGGGCAGCGAATGGGTGGACCTATTTCTTCTTGGCAGAAGTCACCCCTAGATTTGGTTCTTTAGTTTTTAATATGTCTTCTGAAGTGGTTCTGAAATTAAATTTGCATCCAAGAAAACAATCCAGAAGAGGAGCTTTCCAAAAACAAGTTGTACAAAGTGCTATTTATCATATCAACAAATAGATACAACCTAAATAGCTACTAATAGGGATTCGACTAAGAAGACTATGAGTTTTAGTACATTATGAGATTATGTAATGGAGCCACTAAACATGACAACTGTGTGAACTGCGCTGGTACAAGAAAATGTGTGTGTGGAATAATGGTAAGTGGAAAAGACAGAACAAGACTGTGGGCACGTACTGCCTGCACAATGTACAGGTGTGCTTTGACACACACCAGAAGACAACTGTCCGATTTGAAATCATAGAGGCAACTTGGCAACCCAGGTCCAGTTACTGAAATTAAATGCCAACTCTGGGGGTCATCAGTGGGGAGCCCCAGTTCAGCGGGAGCTCAGGAAATGAGAGATAGAGTATGCAACACGGTTCCCTGCTTTCACCATGAAGACAGACAGGTGAAGACAGAATTGTGAGATAAGTTAAGATAGGTTAAGTTGTGAACTTGAACTTGGGTCTTTTCTCTAGAAGACTACGTCCCAAGGGTGGAAAGAGAGGCACAGTCTCCCCGAGTCTCCCCACCTCAGTCTGCCTCACTGTGAAGAGGACGCCTTTCTTCTCTCTCAAGTTGATGAAGACTCCACTCCCATTCCAGAACAGTGTGAGTTACTTTGTGGAGACCCAGCATGAGTTCCTGTCTGAGGTTTCTTGGCATGGGCCAGTGCTCTCCACTCCTCCCACTCACCACCCAGAGTTTGCACTGTAAATATCTGGGTGGATGGGGTGAAAAGCAAAACCAGACCTTCAATTCTAGGCTGCTCCTCTGGAGGCTGCGCCAAGGGCGTGTTGTTGATACAGAAGATAGTTCTCTCCCAAGAGTTTACTGAAGAGAATTTTGTTTTTGCTGGTTCAGGTTTTCCAGCTTTATTCAAGGGACTGAAGACGGGAAGGAAGCAGGATGGGTGTGTAGATGGGCTAGGAGGGAGGAGAGGCTTGTTTTTCTCTCTTTTTTCTTTTATGAAAAAATAAAACAAAATTTCATAACAAAATAATAAGAGTAGTAAATACACTGTGTATTGTTATCGTCAAAAGTAGTTATTCAGAGTGTAAGACATAGACCAAAAAGATTCTTACAAAGAAGAAACAGATAATAACACAAAACTTTCTTTTCAATGAAATAAGATAAACTAGTAGTACTGTATAAATGAAACAAATTAGCATATATATTAAAATACTTTTGAAACAGTGGAATAGGTAATTTGGAGAAGTATTTGAACTTCTCCTTACTTCCTGTTTATCTGCCTTGTATCTCGCTCTTTATTTGTATATATACATATTTTGTGTTTCTCATATAAGGGAAACCATGCAGTCATTTAAGCTTGTGTGTCTGACTTATTTCACTTAACGTTATGTTCTCAAGTTGCATCCCTTTACCTATGAATGCATCAATTTATCTTTCTTAATGGCAGAGTAGTACTCTATTGTGTATAAATACCATATTTTCCTTATCCATTTGTTGAAGGACGCCATTTCCAAGATCTAGCCATTATAAATTGTGGTGCTATAACCATGGGTATGCATGTATCCTTATAATATGATGTTTTTAACTCTTTTGGGAAGATACCTAAAAGGGAGATAGCTAGGTCAAATGGAATTTCTGTTTTTAGTTTTTTGAGGAATCTCCACACTGATTTCCGTACTGGTTGTACTAGTTCACATCTCTGCCAACAATGTAGAGGAGTTCCTCTTTACCTAAATCCTCATCAGCATTTATTATTATTAGATTTTTTTGATGGTAGCCATTCTTTCTGGGGTAAGATGTTTCTGAGGGTGGTTTTAATTTGGATTTCTCTACGGGCCAGCAATACTGAGTGTTTTTTCATGTAGTACTTATTGGCCATTTGTACTTCTTCTGAGGAGTATCTATTCATTTCAGTTGCCCTTATTTGATTGGGTCTTTTATTTTGGGGAGTCTAATTTTTTTTGAGTTGTTTGTATATTCTATATGTTAGTCCTCTTTCTGAGGAATAGCTGGCAATTTTTTTTCCCATTCTATATGTGTCTTCATTCTGTTGGTTATTTCCTTTGCTGTGCAAAAGCTTTTTAATATGATATGATCTTGTAATCATTATATGTACATTGTACCAATACATGTTCTTGTTTAAAAAAATATGATATGATATGATTTGTCGATTCTCAGTATGATTCTTGTGCCACTGGAGTTCTGTTTAAAAAGTCCTTGTCTATGCATGTGCTTTCAAAAGTTTACCTGTTTTATCTTGCAGCAGATTAAATTTCTATTTTATCATTTAGATCTTTGATCCATTTTGATTTTAGTTTAGTATATGGTGAGAGATATGGGTCTAAACTCAATCTTCTGCATGTGGATGTCCAGTTTCCCCAGGACCATTTACTCATGAGGCTATCTTTCCTCCCATGTGTATTTTTGGCCTCTTTGTCAAAGATCAACTAGGTGTATGTGCCGGGGGTTGTTTCTCCTTCTTCTGTTGTGTTCCATGGATCAACATGCCTGTTTTTGTGCCAGTATGTGCTGTTTTAATCACCATAGCTTTATAATATAACTTCAAGTCTGAGATTGTGATGCTACCTGCTTTGCTTTTGTTACCCGGGATTGCTTTTGCTGTTCTGGATCTCTTCTGCTTCCATATGAATTTTGGGATTGTTTTCTCTAAATCTGTGAGAAATGCCATTGGTATTTTGATTGGGATTGCATTAAATCTGTATATCGGTTTTGGAAGTACAGCCATTTTGATTATATTTTTTCCACCTATCCAGAAACAGAGGGTATCTTTCCAACAGAGGATGTCCTCCTTGATTTCCTTCTTCAGAGTGATATAATTTTCATTGTAGAGGACTTTCATTTTCTTGGTTAGGATACTTCCTAAGTATTTAATTTTTTGATGCTATTGTGAATGGTATTGTTTTCCTAATTTCTTTTTCAGTGAGTTCATTATTAATATATAGGAATGCTATCAATTTTTGTGTTTTGGTTTTGCATCCTGCCACATTGTTGAATTTGGTTATTAATTCTAGGAGTCTTTTGGGTCTTGTAAGTAAAGGACCATGTGATCTGCAAATAATGATATGTTGAATTCATCCTTTCCTGTACATATCCTTTTTATTTATTTCTCTTGCCTGATTGCTCTGGCTAATATTTCGAGGACTTGTTGAACAGGAGTGGTGATAATAGACATTCTTGTGTTGTTCCCGATTTTAGATGGAAAGCTTTCAGTTTTCACCCATTTAATATGGTTTTGGCAGTAGGTTGGTCATAAATGGCTTTTGTCAGATTGAGATAAGGTCCTTCTATACCTGTTTTCTTCAAGTTCTTTTTAAATCATGAGTGCATGTTGGACTTCATCAAAGGCTTTTTCCTACATCTCTTCGGATGGTTGTGTGATTTTTGTCTTTCCTTCTGTTTATGTGATGAATTACATTATTGATTTTTATGTGTTGAGGCTCCTGGGATGGAGCCTCCTTGGTCATGGTGTATGATCTTTTTGATGATTTGTTACAATATGTTTGCCAGTATTTTAAGGATTTTTGCATCTATGTTCATTAGAGAGACTAGCCCATAGTTCTCTTTTTTTTTTGGTTGCATCCTTGTCTGGTTTAGGTATCAGGATTATGTTAGCTTTTGAGAATGATTTTGGAAATACTCCTTCCCTCTCAATTTCATTAAAGAGTTTGAGAATTATTGGTGTTAGATCTTCCCTGAAGTTCTGATAGAATTTGGCTGTAAATCCATCAGGTCCTGGGCTTTTCTTAGTTGGTAGTTTTTTTTAATTACTGCTTCAATTTCAATGCCTTTTATTGGATTGTTCAATATTTTTAAGTCTCCTTGTTTCAGTTTTAGTAATTCATATGTATCTAGGAATTGTTCCATTTCTTCTGAGTTCTCCAGCTTTTTTTTTAAACATATATGTTTGTGAAGTAGTTGCTAATACTGTTCTGGATTTTGGTGGTGTCTGTTGTGATTTCACATTTTTCATTTCTAATTATATTAATTTGTGTCTTTTCTTTCCTGTTTTGGTAAGATTGGCTAAGGGTTTGTCTATCCTATTGGCTAAGGGTTTGTCTATTCTATTTATGTATTTTTTTTGTCTCCATTTCATTATTTTCTGCTCTTATCTTTATAATTTCCTTCCTTGTACACACTGGATCCAAGATTGTTCTTGTCTTTCTAGGACACTGAAATGCAGCATTAGGTTATTTATTTGGGCTTGTTCTGTTTTTCTGATGTGGGCATTCACAGCTTTAAACTTCCCTTGTAGAAGTGCTTTCATTGTGTCCCATAAGTTCTTGTATGTTGTACTCACATTATCATTTAATCCTAAGAACTGTTTTATTTCTTCCTTAATATCCTCTGTGACTCGTTGATTATTTGAATGTGTTCTTTAATTTCCATAGTGTTTGCGTAGTTTTTGTGGTTTCTTTTGTTATTGATTTCTAGTTTCATTGCTGTGTGATCTGACAATATGCGTGGTACAATTTCAACTCTTTTGCATTTACTTGGGTATACTTCATTAGATAGTATGTGGTCCATTTTGGAGAAAGTGCCATGTGCTGCCCAAAAGAATGTGTATTCTGTTATTGTTGGGTGCAACATTCTGTATATATCTATTACATGCATTTGTTCAAAGGTTTGATTCAACTCTGCAATTTCTTTGTTGAGTTTTTGTTGAATTGATCTATTTGTGATAGTGAGGTATTCAGGTCCCCCATTATAACTGAATTGATGTTTATATGATCTTTTATGTGTATTAGTGTTTGTTTTATGAAATTGGGTGCACCATGGTTTGGTGGATGTATGTATAATTATAATCTGTTCCTGTTTAATTGTTCCCTTAACCAAAGTGTAATGTCCTTTGTTGCCTCTTTTGATCAGCTTTGGTTTGAAGTCTTGAAGTCTTTGTCTAATATAGGATAGCTACTCCTGCTTGTTGTTAGTTTCCTCTTGCATGGAATAGTGCTTTCCATCCTTTGATTTTTAGTTTATGAATTTCTTTTTGTGTTAAATGTGTTTCTTATATACAGCATACCACTGGATTTTGTTTCTTTTTCTTGTTTCTTGATCCATTCTGCTAACCTGTATCTCTTGATTAGTGAATTGAAGCCAAATGATAGTTATTGACTTATTCCTGTCATTGTATTATTTTCCTGTTGCTATTTTGCATTCTTTTCCTTCTACTTAATTGCTAACCCTACCTGACGCATTCATTTTATTGGAACTTCTGGCATTGCTAGCTTCATTGTCTCCTTCTAAAATATCCTTGTGGGCTGGGGATTTAGCTCAGTGATTAGAGTGCTTGCCTTGCAAGCACAAGGCCCTGAGTTCGATCCCCGGCACCAAAAAAAAAATAATAATAATAAAATAAAATGTCCTTGAGAATTTTTTTGAGTGTTGGTTTGGTGGTCGCAAATTTCTTGAGGTGCTCTTTGTCATGGAAATACCTTATTTCTCCTTCAATTTTTTGGGGGGAGGGTGCTGGGGATCAAACTCAGGGCCTTGCACTTGCTAGGCAAGTGCTGTACCACTGAGCTAAATCCCCAACCCCTCTCCCTCAATTTTGAAAGATAATTTTGCAGCATATAACCATCTGGGTTGAATGTTGTTTTCTTTTAGAGCTTGAAACACTTCATTCCAAACTGGCCTTTAGGGTTTGTGTTGAGAAATCTATTGTAATTCTGATGAATTTTCCTTTATAGGTGATTCATTGCTTTTCGCTAGCAGCCTTTAAGATTCTCAACTTGTGTGAGATTTCTGGTATTTTTATTGTTATGTGGAGTGGAGTGGGTTTTTTCTGATCATGGCTATTTAGGGTTCTATATGCCTCACTTATCTCTATGGTAAATTCTTTTTCCATGTCTGGAAAGTTTTTTGCTATTATGTCCATAAACAGGTTTATATGCCCTTTGTGCTATTTTCTGGTTTTTCATTAATTCCACTTACTCTTATATTAATCTTCTTTGAGTCATCTAGCAGCTGTTGGATCCATTTTTCATGTTCTCTTGTTGTTTTTAAGGTATCTCTCATTAATTGATCATTGACCACAGCCGTGTCCTTTCGATCTGGCACTCACATTGGTTGCTTCTGGGATCCATACTTTCAATCATATTTTTAATTGCTTGGATTTATGTTTGGAACTTTTTTATGGGCTCCCATTCTTTTCCATGCTGGGAATTAATTTTTTGCATCTCTTTCTTTAGCTCCACTAGATTTTTATTGTTTTCTTCTCCAGAGTGACTGATCATTTGTTTCATTAGGCTCATTATCTGATTAGTTATATTTTCTTTAAATTTTCCAAGCACCTTATGGAACAGTTTTACCTCCATTGCTAACCTTTCAGACCTTTTGGTTGTGTGGCTTATTATTTCTTCCCCTTCCATAAAACCAGTTTTGGGAGAGTTGGGCATTTTTGGAAGCATTTTGTTGCCTTGTCTTTTCATGTTTCTATTTTTTTGTTTGTTTCCTTGTTTTGTGCTGGGTTTTGTGGCTTATTTGGCCCAGTGCCTGGTTCTTTGGGAGTGTGCTGCATGCAGTATTGTTTATGACCCCCCAGGCAATCCAGATATTGGCATAGAGAGAAAAACCAATTGACAGCAAAATATGTCACCAGGGCTATAGTAGTACAGTCAGTCACAACAGTGGCATCAAATGTCATTCAGATACTGAAAAACCCCAAGAACCATCCACAAACTACCTTTAACCAGAGCAAAGAGTTCTATGCTTTTAGTGAAGTCACTTAGGCCACCCAGATGTTGACCTATAGAAATTTAGACCACTAATTTCTGCTAGATGTAGGCAGTGATGCAAGAGCTCAAGCCTACCACTGAGCTCAAGCTTTCAGGTTCTCCATCCCCCCTAAAGACCACACCCACCAAACTTGGCTTCCCACCAGAGTATACAGGTCCTGTGATCTTGCTGGCCTCAGCCTGAGCCTCCAAGATGGTCCCAGCAGATCCCTGTTTAGCTCCCCCGCCTCTCCAAGCATGTCTCCCAAGGCTGTCTCTCACTTGGTCTCTGTGGTAGGGTAACACTTTGGTCGTGGAGTGAAATCCTCCTCCTGGGTGTTGGTCTCATCTTCAGTCAGGTCAGTCTTTTGGTTTTCACCTCTTCTGCCCTTTGCTGTGGAGAACCAGGAGCAGAGCTGGCTAGGATTTGGTAGTTTGGTCACTCTGCTCCTGCCTCCTGAGCAGGTCATGTGAGGCCTGGGGCTGGTGGTGGTGTTGGCAGGGGTGGGGTGCACCTATTTTTCTCTTTTCCTGACCAGTTGCTACTTGACAATATCTGCCATTTGCTGTGTGCTTACACTGTGTTGTGTGCTTTACCCGTGTTATCTCATTTATCCTTACAACAGGTTAACCAAGCATCCCCCCATTTTACTCTTGGGGAAACATGTTCAGACAGAGCTTTCCCAGTGTCATATACCCACGGAATGATGAAGTCAGGATTCACTCAGTAAAATTTCTTGAGCCACCTACTCCATGACAAGCCTTAAGCTGGGTAGTGGGAATGCAGCTGTGGACAGAATCAGGCTGCTGCCTTCAGCAACTTGTAGCCACAGCGGGCATTTCGTTACCGACAAACCAGTGGGTGGTGATGTGACAGGGTACTGCCATCCCTGATGAGGAAGAAGCTGATGCTATGGGAACACGGAGAGGGGACACCCATCACAGACAGGGGTGGGAGCTGGGGCATCAGCAAGGGCTTTCTCAGAGAATGTGATATTCGGGCTGGAACTGGAGAAAGGGGAGGACTCAGCTAAGTGAAGGGATGGAAGGAGAAAAGTGACCTGGGGAGAGGGCATAGCATTGTGAAGGGCTGGAAGAGAGATCGCATAGTGCTATGTGAAACTTCTGAGAGTGTTTCAGTATGCCTGGAGCAGGCTGAGATGAGACTGAGGAGGTGGGCAGGGGCTCCCTTGTGAAGTGCCTTGGGAGCTACAGGATTCATCCCCAGTGTAAGAAAGAGCCCTAGAAAACTTTGGGCAGGTAATCTGATTGGCCTTCTCTTTGGCTCAATGTGGCCACTGTTTGGAGAACAGATTGTGAAGGACCACAGGTAGGAGCAGGGCTGTCCCAGTGGTGTTTGGGAGATCATGGTGGCTTAGTCCAGATGGTAGAGCCAAGGAGACAGATTGGAGTTTGTGTTTCAGGTGGAGCCAACAGCATTTCCAGATGGATTCCAGGTAGGGAGAGAAGGGAAGGAAGGAGTCAAGTCACATCAGCTGGACTCCAAAAACTTCAGCTTTCCCCCTTTTCCCAGCAGGCCACAATTTAGGGCCTCCCAAGGTCAACCTTGAGATCTGGAGTGTTGGAACCCTCTGGAAAATGAATGTGTTCTTGCTTGCCACTGAGCCAATGGAACAGGAGAGAGGAGAGAGGAGAGTCATTGATTTAAATAAGTGATCACCTTATATATGTGTACATGCTATCATATGCCCAGCACCATTTAAGTGTTTTGCAAATATTTTTATTTAACCCTTATAACAACTGCTTTTGTTGTGTCAGCTTTCCAGATATACAGACTGAGGCGCGAGAGATAAGTAACTTGACCAAAGCTACACAGCTAGTAAGAGGAAGATGTGCGATTCAAACTCAGGTAGTCTCACTCCAGAGTTCTATGCTGCCCTTCTACGGAGCTACTCACTCCATTCATTCATTCGTTCATTCATTAATTCATTCATTCAAGCATTCAATGTCCTAGGAACTAGAAGCAGAATAATCTACATAACCAGACCCAGTCTCTCCCCTTGTGGAATCCACAGTCCAGTGAAGGAAGTCAATATTAGCCAAATAACCACATAGAGAAATGTACACATTCTCGGAGAGCCTAGCATAGGAGGTTTGACTGGTCCCGGAGGTAAGAGAAAGCTTCTGTGAAGAGAGGATACTTGGGGTGAAATATGAAGGGGTTAATTAAGCCAAGAAGGGAAGGAACAGTGTTCCAGGTGGAGTCACTAGTATGTCCAAGGGCCCCGAGGTCAGAAGGAGCATGGCGCCTGGCACCTGGGCACTCCACCTTCCCTCACTTCCCTTGCCTCCTGTTCCCACCCCTTCTTTTTGTTCCATTCTGGCAAATTAAACAGCGGCCACTTCCTCTGTCTTCCTCGTCCTGTGTACACCCAGGTAGCATGAAGAATACTTGCCCCCTTGCCGATTTTGGCTCCTCCAGGAAACCCGTGGCCCACGGACCCCCTTTCTAATTTTGGCCCACAGGTGCATGTACCCTTGGCTCCCAAAGATGGGTGAAAAGGACTAGGAAGAACTGCATCAGATGCGAAGGGCCATGGTCCAAGATGACCCAACACTTCTCACGTGCTCTAAAACTCATCGCATTGAGGCCAGAAGGTATGGATGCTTGTTGGCAGCAGGGCTGTTTTCCAAATCACTGCCTGATGCTTTGGAGGAGGAAAGAAAGGCAGTTAGGAAACGAATATTTATGTATTATTGAATGCTTACTCTGTGCCTGGCCTCATGCTAGGGACATTCATAAATTGTCATTCATTGTCTCAACAACCTTAGATACTGTGATGCATTCAAGTTATCTGTAGTGTCCCGGCTTCCCGGTGAGCTTTGTGAGGATAAGGGATGTACAGTCTTTAACTTTGCATCAATAGGCCATAGGGTCCATGCTTAATCTATAGTTGGATCTTTTAAAAATATTTTAAAATTTTGTGGTGCTGGGCGTGGAACCCAGGGCCTTGCACCTGCTAAGCAAGCACTCTGTCACTGGATTATGACTTGACTTGTTGAATTGAATTGCTGAGACCACTGTGTTGAGACAGCATGGTATAGGAGAACTAACCCAGGACTTCGGGGTCTTAACTACCTCTGTGGCTTTGGGCAATCTGTTTTATTTTTCTGAGCCTCGATTTCCTCCTGTGTAAAATCGAAATAATGGTATCTCCATTCCAAAGGGCTGTGAGCATGTGCAGTGTCTTGGCAACCTCTAAATGCTATCCAGACTGGTGAGGTGTGGGCATCACATGGACTCCAAACCAGACTTTGAGTTGTTCAATTGTCGTCTAGGTCTGTAGTTCCCTTATGCAAATTGGTGCTCGTCCTTCACAAACTTTTCACTCTCCTGTGTTAAAAAGGGAGAAAAATGATGATGTCGTTATTCATAAAGCTAAATTTGTTCAGTTTTTACAGTTCTAAGAAAATGTCTTTCCAACTTTTTGATGTTAAAATCTCCTTTTGGTTTCAAATGATAGTTTTAAAATGCCCTTGCTTGGTCAAATAAAATGTTGGTACTACTATGCCACAGCCCCCAGAGAGAGCAGTGGTATGGACCGCTGAGCTTGGGTAACAAGGTCTTCCAGTGGGTTAACGGAGTTCATTAGGATGGGAAAGACACAGCCCAGAGAGCTGGGCGAGGGTGGGCCTGTACACTGTGGGTGCCACCCAGCAGTGTAGCTCTCTGAGCTTCCTGACCAGAGGTGGTAGTGCCAGGCAGTGTTGGGGTGGGGGAGTGAGTTGCTCTCACATAGCGATGAAAGACTCCAGGCCGCGGTGTCATACAGTAACTGAACTTCCCCACCCCAGCCCAAGCCTGGCTGCTGCTGCAGTCCACCCCGGCCATCGCCGCCGACGCACTCCACATCAGATCCCCGCCCGGCTGTCTGACTTCAGCTCCCCTCCCCTCCTACCCAAGGAGCTTCAGTAAAGCAGAACTCATTAAGCCCTGGGTGTGGGAACACCAGGCACTCACGCAGGCACAAGAAGCTCCAAATACTCCTCCCCCTCTGCACTCCAAGCCACACACGGAGTGGGGGCAGAGGTGGGGAGCGAGGCCGGTTTCTTTCCCTGGGATGCCTCATGGCCTGCCTGGCGGTGGGGGTGGGGAGGTGCGTCTGGAGGCCTGCTGCTTGACCTCTGGCCTCTCCAGACCATACCATCCTGCAGGCAGCAGCAGGAAGTCCCAGGCTGCTGGGAGGGCCTCGCTGTCCTGGGACTCAGAGCTTCACCACCTGAACATGCGCTTTTTGCATTCCAAGTGATAGGTCTGGATTATCCATTTCCGGGATTTCTCTGGACTTCTGCTCTATCCATCAGAGTATTTTTTTTTCTCTCTATCTGGAATCCTTTGGCCAGTGGGTGTAGCCATAAGGTAGTTCAGTGAGGGACAGAGGCCAGATTACCTGCTGACTGCCCATCTGGTCCAGGCAAGAAGCAAAGGATAACTTTCAGAAGAGAAAAGCCACGGGGCAGGGGTAAGGCTAAGGAGCTGCCCTAACAGTGCCTGTGTCCGGCTGGAAGACCCAACCCTGGCTAACAACACCGTGCAGGCAGTCCTCGCTCCCGGTTTAGGGCAGGTTACCATGGTATTTGGTCTGCTGGGGCCCTGGGACTGAAAAACAGCAGAGGAGTGAGCCCAAGAGTAGAGGGTTGGGGGATGGTTAATAACAGGCGAGGAGCTGGACGTTTCGCCCCAGTTCCAGCTGGGGTTTCAGTCAGCAGCGGGGTGGTACAGCTGCTACATGGAGAAGCCCTTGTGCCCTTACGCCTTCGTGCCCCCAAGGATGCGTGCCACTGTGGTGTTCTAAGGGCCTGGGTAAACAGTAATGCCATGGCCCTGCTCCCACCCGTGACATGGGGAGCTTTTCTTACAGCTTGTAAGCTCTCCCTATCCCTGTGGCTGGACTTGGACAGCTTGTTTATCATTTCCACACCGAGCCTCCCAGCCGTTTCTGTGGGTGGGCATCAGCCACACCCCACTGCAGCTTGCTCTATCTTGACATTTAATAGCAGCCTGTAGCTGTGACAGGGGGGAGAGGGATTAATGCTCATTCTGACAGAAGCATTAAAGTTAAGTTCAAACTCCTGGGCTTGGCATGCAAAGACTTCAGCAGCAATTCATCTTTTATAATGCTCAACATTCCAGTGGCACACATTTGAACCCCTGTGATACACATTTCCAAATAATCTGAACACCTGACATCGTGTTGAAAAAACATATAGTGGATAGAATGTTTTCAGTTTTCACTTGCGGTTTTGACGTCTCAGACTTAGGTATGATGTCAGATTTCTTTTGTAAGTTGGCAATTACCAGCTGTGTGTCTGAATATATTTGGATGATCAATATTTGATACAGTAACTGGTGTCTCTGTGGTCACATGTCCAATTCTTACCTGCACTGGCAGGCCTTGCAAACAAGTTGGTTCTTAACACAAAATTTTAGACGCAAAGCTAACATTAAAGCTCTGCTGTAAGAAATAGGTTGAGCAAAGTCAGGCTGGGATGTTGTATATTATGAACATAAAAACAGGAGCTTATTTCTCAAGAAATACAAACAACTGGAACAAAAATCACGGACCCCAGTTCTGCCTTTCTCTCACTGCCCAACTTAAAGGCTGTCTTCTCTATGAGGCCCTGTTACCAGGTCATCTCCTTCTAGGGGTGGTTTCTGGGTTCTTTCTGTCTTGAACAAAGAGAAAACAAGCAAAAATAGTGGCAGAGTTTATTTGAGAGTAGGAAAAATTAAAAGTGAAGGGTAAGGGAGGAACTGGCTCTGCAGGGTGAGCTTCGGCTGAGCAAAAGAGGGAAAAATAAAAACGAAAATAACAGTACACCCCGGGGGACACAGGGTGGGCTACGGTGAAGAGGCACAATAGCGAGCACTTAATGGCATCTTGTTTCCTTTATTTCTTCCACACATTGCTGGAACTGGCAAGAAGTGTACATATGGTGTCCTGAGGATTATTCAGCATGGGAGTCCTGCGATCTGATCGTGCCTCCCTTCCCAGCCAGTCTAAGCCACGTCCTGCCTTCCTGTCTCAGTCACCCCCTCCCCACCCCCGGCTTCCTCCAGCCAGACGGCATTTCTCCCTCCTGGTGTCCTGCAGTGCCTCCTCTGATTTATTCTGGGGGTTCTGGTGCAGTCTCCCTAGGGTTATGGTTAGGCACGCATTCGTCCGTCTCCCTCCGTGACTGTGAGTTTCTGAAAGCATGTTTCATCTCTGATTCCTTCTTGACCCCCGTAGCCTTTAGCACAGAGTGGTACTTGAAGAGCCATTCCAGGAAACACCGCTGGGGAAAGTGGGCTTCCCTCCACCTTGGGATCTGCTTGCACTGAGTTAGGGCTGTCGAGAGCCCCAGGGTTTCTCATTGAGGAGAATAAGTGCTCTTTACAAGGGCCATCTCCTTTGTTTCCCTGACATCCCACATCCCTTGGCACCCTTTTCCCTTGCGTGGCTGGCCCTCCAAGCCCTCTGTTTCCTCATCTCTCCTTTCCTTACCTCCTCTCCTGCCTAGTACCACACTGCCTGCCTCCTGCTTAGTGCAGCAAACAAAGGGGACACTCACTTTCTGCCTTGCTTCCGGCCCCGTTTCCCACATTCCTGCCCTCAAGATGTCCCTCTGGGTCATTCCAAGTTCCTTCCCTTCATTTGCCTGTAATGCTGGGAAGATAACTTACTTTATGTGTGTGTGTGTGTGCGCGCGTGTGTGGTAAAATATACACAGAATGTACCATTTGACCATTCTAAGTGTGCAGTGTAAGTGGCATTAAATAATTCATATTGTTGTGCAACCATCACCACCACCCATCTCCAGAACTTTTTCATCCTTCCAAAATGAAACTCTGTACCCATTAATTAGTAACTTCCCCATACCCTATCCCGTATAAATCAAAATTCTACTTTCTGTCTCTATTAGACTACTCTAGGTACCTCATATAAATAGAATCATACAATATCAGTTCTTTTGTGTTTGACTTTCTTATACTTAACATCATGCATATCCAATTGATCCATATTGTAGTGTGTATCAGAATTTCTTTTTGTTTTGTTTTGCTTTTTGGGTTTTTTTTTTGGTGCCGGGGATCGAACTCAGGGCCTTGTGCTTGCTAGGCAAGCACTCTGACCACTGAGCTAAATCCCCAGTCTCTCTTTTTAAACGCTGAATAATATTCCATTGAATACCATATAGTGTTTATGTATTCATCTGTCAGTTGGCATTTAGGCAGCTTCCGCCTTTTGGTGGAATAGTGAATAGTGTTGCTATGAACACGAGTGTCGAAATATCTATTAAAGTCTCTGTTTTCAATTCTTTGGGCGCATTTATCCAGAAGTAGAATTGGTGAATCAATTCTACTTTTATTTTTTTTTTGAGGAACTCCCATTGTGCTTTCCGAGGTGGCTACACCATTCTGTAACCCCCAAGTGATGTATAAAGGTTCCAATTTCTCTACGTTCTCCCAACTACTTGTTATTTTCTGTGTTTTTTTTTTCATAGCCACCCTAGTGGGTGCAAAGTGGTCTCTCGCTGTGATTTTGGTTTGAATTTTTCCAATGACTGTTGATGTTGTGCATTTTTGTGTGCGTGTGCTGGGCAGGTAAATTGTTTTCCAGGCAGAGCTGGACATGCCCATGGTTTTGCTGATTAGAATGACCTTGACTTAAAGAAGGCTTTGTTGTGCCGTCAGTTACCTCTGGACTGTCCTCAAACTGGAGGCTGCAAACCAGCGCCAGCCAGTCCTACAGCTGCCTCTGTCCTCTGCCCATGCTTGTGAGCCTGACCTTCCCATAGCCCTTAGCTTTCTTTGATTCTGTTTTTTGTTGTTTTTGACCCACATAGTTCCATCCTACCGTGATAGCCACCCAGCCAGCCAGCCAGCCAGCCTGAAGAGAAAAAGACTCAGGGAATGGAAAAGAGGGATGAAAGCAGAGGTGACAGATTTTTAGGACCCATTTTCTAGTTTAAAAAAATGTAGGCAAATCCTCTTTTTCCTCCATGCAAAACATAAACTATTTTGTTGACCAATCAGTTTTATCCTTTCTTAGAAATTTGCCAGTTCTTTGTTAGTGTAAAGTGAAATCTAGAAAATATATCTATGAGAGGGCAAGTGTCCAATCTATGAATCTGTCATCAAGGATGCCATCCAGGAATTTTCTTTGCTATTTGATCTGTGGGTGAGCACAGAGCTGCTGACTCTCGTGGAAAACAAAAATGATAACCAAAAGGAAGCCCCTCCGGGTTCCTTGCAGTAGGATGATTCCTAGTTGGAGAAGATACACTAAGTCCATTCAAACTGCTGTAACAAAATACCGTAGACTAGGTGTTATGGTTCGTGTCTAGATGTCCCCCCAAAGCCTCATGTGGTCATAGGTGGGTGTTTTCAGAGGTGGCTGGATCTAGAGTGTGTGATTACTAAACTAGTCCATTGATTGGTTTGGCATAGTTCTGCTGGGATCAAGGATGTGATGCTAGGATTAAAGGTGCTGGGATTAAGGGTGGGAATGCTACCCACCCTAAGGGCAGATAGCCTGGATAAAATACAAATGACAGAAAGAGGCTTGTCTATTCCCTTTTCCTTCCCTTGCTTACCTTGCTGCCTTCTGCCTGTCTGCCATGCCAATCTGCCTGGGACCGAGTTGATTGTGGACTGAAAGCTCTACAAACTGTGAGCTAAATAAACCTTTCCTCCCTTAACTTTGGGCATCAGGTATTTTGTCTCAGCAACGAGAGAAAAGTAACTGAGACACTGAGTAATTTATTTTTTAATGTTGCTTTCCAAGTGGTATTTAAATTATCTTATTAAAGCATAGTTTATATATGGTAAAAGCATAAATCTTAAGCATATGTATAGTCCAACTAGCTTTGACAAATACCTCTACCTGTGTAACTAACACGCAAATCAGAAGATAAGACATTGTCACCCTAGAAAGTTCCCTGGTTCTTAACTGTCACCCACTTCTACAAGACAGCCATTGACCTATTATCATTGCAGATTAGCTTTACCTGTTTTAGAAATTCATATAAATGAAATTATGAAATATGTTGCTTGGAAACTCTCACTAATTAGAGCTTCCAGGTTAATTATAATGTAGTAAGTGGATTTAGAGTTGCCAGATCTTTTGATATTTCAAGAAAACCTAGAAATATGAATTATAATGTCAAAATAAATAAGCTTTAAAATGGGAACAGCAAACTCAAAAGTAAATTAAAATATGTACAGTGTAACAAATTTATTCTTAGTTTTCATTTGTTTTGCTGGTCACAATTTTTTGTCTTGTTGGTTTTGAGACAGGGTCTCACTATGTAGTTCAACTGGCCTTGAACTAACTACACAGCCCAGACTGGCTTCGAACTCACAGAGATCCTCCTGCCTCAGCCTCCCGAGTGCTGGGATTACAGGTGTGTGGCCCCATGCCTGGCAGGTCACAATTCTGAGAAATTTGTTCTGAAAAATACTTAAATTTTTATTTGCTAAGGTCAAAAACTAATTGGCTTTTGGTTTGGGTTGTCTGGTTTTCTAGGGAGCTCAGAAACCAGGCAGCGCCTTATGGCCAGGGAGGTTTACCATAGCACCAGCTCTGATCCTGACACAGTGTTTTCCTCTCTGCTTATACAGCCTGTCTCCTAATTTGCTTTTACATTCTTTAGGTATAGAGACCTTGTCCTTATGTCTACAGATTTTTGCACAGTGCCCTCTATGTACTAGGTCCTCAATAAAGGGACCACCGATAGTGATGACAATGATAATGGTTTCTACCCCCCAAAGTCAAGCTGTGTCATTTCAGCTTCATCTCTTCATCATAGATAAATCTGATCACTTTTCCGTGTAGAATCAAACACTACAGAATTTGTCTATGACCTATTTTGCCATTTAATGTTGTTTTCAACAAAGCAGTTGTAGAATTCATAGCTGCAGCTGTTCCACATTTTTATGTTCTAGCACAAATTTTCTTTTTTCTGTCTCTCTTTTTTATTAGTACACGTGTGTAGTACATAATGTTTACATTCCTTGTGGGAAATTGGTATATGTACATAACTCATATTAATTCCATTCTTTCATCCCCTTTCCCTTCCTTCCTTCACCCCTCCATCCATCGCTTGATCCCCTTCCCCTCTTTTGTACATGTTTGCGGTAGGCAATGTTTGCATTCCTTGTGTGGAGTTGGTACATGTACATAACACATCTTAATTCTGTTTTTACCTACTTGCCCTCTTCTCCCCTCCTCCATCTCAAATCCCCTTTCCCTTTAAGAAAGATCTGTCTCCCTATTTCCTATTATCTACCTTTTATTTTCCTCTTTATTTATACTTTGGATTTTTCGTATAAGAGAAACAATGCAATATTTAAGCTTGTGTGTCTGATTCATTTCACTTAACATTATCGTCTCAAGGTACATCCATTTTCTTACAAGTGACTCAACTTTATCCTTCCTTATGGCAGAGTAGTACTCCATTGTGTGTAAATACCACACTTTCTTTATCCATTCATCTGTTGGTGGACATTTAGAACACTCCTAAGATTTAGCTATAGCTTTAGTTGTGCTGCTGTAAACATGAGTATGCTTACATCACTGTGATAAGATCGGACTGGGTAATTTGTAAACAATAGAAATTTATTGCTCACAGCTCCGGAGGCTGGGAAATCCAAGATCAAGGCACCAGCACGTTCGGTGTCTGGTGGGGGACTTTTCCTTATAGATGGCATCTTACATGTGTCCTCACATGGTGGAAAGGCAAACAGGCTCCCTTCCCTGAAGCATCTTTTATAAGGACACTAATCTCATCTCAGAATGAAGCCCTTTATGACCCAGTCCCCTAAAGGACCCACCACCTAATACCATCAGATTGGGTGTTAAATTCCAGCATAGGAATTTTGGGGGGATACTAACTTTCAGACCGTAGCAGATGCATCTTCTTGCTGGGGTCCTCTCACTGATCCCTACTGTCCCCACTGTAGTAGGTGGCCTGGGTCATGCTTTCGTTAACCCACCCAGGGACTAATCACAAATCCTTCTCCTTTGGGCTCCTAAGACATACAGCATTCTCAATAGGAAATTTATGAAATACTGTAGGAAAGCAAGAAGGAAATTTTTGCAAAAATTACAGTTAGCAATCTATGAAATAGATAAGTTTCCTGAGTGTTTTGGATCCAGCAATGTTTTTGGATCCAACAGTGTGTGCCGGCTGACCCATGAAGAGCCAGGGCTTCGTGACCGGTCCCTCACTGACTGCCTTATGTTTCTCCTTCCAGTCTGGTTCTAGTGGGTGGGTGCCATTTGGCCTTCTGGGAGGAGCTCCCAGGAAAAGACCCAAAGAAACCGTGTTTCAGATCATTTGCTCATCAGGTCCCTCCAGCTGCGGTCCGTGTCCTCGTATGGGCAGTGGCCATGCCACCAGGGTTGCATCCCCAAGGCAAGTGGTCTTGTTGTCTGAAGCCATCTTCCCAAAGTGACCCCATATTCCTTTGAAGTATATCTCATGATTTTTGATGGGACATAAATGAATATTATTACTAAAGTAATAATATGTCTTCAATTCAGGTCATGTTGTAGTGTTTTTCATTTACATGAATGATACAGAGTTTCTTCAAGTAAAAGAGTGAGAAAGTGAAAGAAAAACATTAAATGATTGTTTAGGGGATATGTGTATATCATAAAAATTGGGACAGTGGCCTTCAAGCAAGTGACTACAGATTGGGACATACTGTGTTAGAGTGACCTGCCGTTCTACAAAGAACACAGTAAGACAACATTGCCATGAGGACTGTGTGGTAGGAGTTACCATCATTAGCTCCAAGGCCCTTCCCATTTCTGTATCTCTTATGCTTTCTGGTGAGAGCAAGGAAAGTAAAATAGATTTGTCTCTCTCCTTTGAATAATTTTATTAACAGTCTCTGTGAGCACAGACATCGGGCCATGAACTATATTTTGTTTCCTCATAGTGTCCTCTAATGTTTTCCTTTCCAAAATTTAAGGCAGAAATGCTAATGCCTTTATTAGCCCATTTTCCATTTCCATAAGTGAATACCACAGACTGGATCATTTGTAAAGAACAGCTGGGTTTTTTTTTAGCTGATGATTCCGAAGGTGAGGAAGTCCCAGAGTGTGGCACCCAAATCGAGAAGGGCCTTCACACTGCATCACGACATGGCAATAAGGATGCTAGCTCCAGTTGCATTCTTTGAAAGCCACAAATGCCATCATGGTGAGCCTCTTGACCTCATCTAATCCCAACTACCTCCTGAAGGTCTCCCCTCCAAATGCCACGAACCAATACATTTGAGGATTAAATTTCTAAGGCCCGAACTTCCGGAGGACACGTTCAAACCATAACAGTGCCTAAATCTCAGATTACTCTTCTTTGAAAGAATCTCTTCAGCTCAATAGTTTACCTCCCAGCCCTAGCCTGGTCCTTCCAGAGAGACTTCTTCAATCTTCCTCCTTTGGCTCTACGTCCTCCTAGTCCATATTCTCCCAAGGTATCTACGTGGGAAGCATTCGTGAACAGTTTTTGCCCTCCAGAAACTCACACTATTGGAAGCAGCCCAGATGTCCATCAATGTGAATGGATAAAGAAAATGTATTTAGCCACAGTGGAGTACTACTCTATTATAAAGAAGGATAAACTTGAGTCATTCGTAGAAAAATGCACGCACCTTAAGACCATAATGTTAAGTGAAATAAATCAGACACACAAGCTTAAATATCACATGGTTTCTCTTATATGACAAACCCAAAATATAAACAAAAAGCAAAATAAAAGATAGGAAATAGGGAGTTTTTTGTGAAAGGGAAGGGGACTAAGAGATGGAGGGAAGAGAGAGGGAAGGACGAGATGAGAAAAGAATTAAGATGTGTTGTATACATGCACCAACTTCCCATGAGGAGTGTAATCATTATGTACTGCAAACATGTGCTAATAAAAATATTTATAAAAATGTGAAAAAAGAAAACGAAATCCACACTAGGCTTATCTGCTGCGTGTAAGAAAACTATATGCTCCATGTGTCGCAGGCATCTGTTCTCAATGCAATGGGAAGGGACCCAGGACCAGGTCCTACCTTGAGCCAGGCATTGCACTAGGCCTCCTGAGTGACTGAGCCCTTTGAATTCTCACATTGGCCCAATAGAGATCATTTGACACCTGAGGACACTGAGGCTCAGAGTAGCTCAGGAACTTGTCCACTGAGGGAGGGTGAGAAGCCGAGAGCCCAAGCCCCGGTCCTCCTGACCCCTCCCTCAATTCTCCCTGCCTCCTGAGGATTTGCCCTTTCTTGCCTAGTGCTGCCTGGCCAACCTGCAAAAGTTCTCAACACACAGGCTTTCGTTTTCGCCTGCAGTAACAATGAGCTGAAGGGGAAAAGAGATTTATTCAAGTTGAATTTGTCCTAGTGGGAAACTGGCCAGAGCATCTCTGGAGTGCCTGGGGCTGGCCCAGCTGGCTGTCAGGATGTGGCCTGGAGCCTTGCTTCTCTTCCTGGCTCTCTCTTCCGATTTTCTTTCGCTGCTTTCTGATCCGTGACCCTTCTGCCCCTTCCATGGGAGCTGAAAGCAAGCTGCTCAGAAGGAAATGACTTTTGTTATTTAACCTGGAGAAATGTCTTCACGTGCAGTCTTTGGAAATCTACCACTGGCTGAAAAAAGGGGACCGAGGTCACCCCAGTGTTGTTTGTTTTGTTGAGGGCCTAAAATTAAAGCAAAGGCAGTTCTTTCCATACATGACTATCGCTGTCTCCACCTACCTTCCCATCACTGATTCGAACCTTATTCTATAAAATATAGGTGATGAATGATAACTGCATGACCTTCGCCTGGCATTCTAAGCTACCAACAAGCTGAGTTCAGGCAGCTCTTCCAGCCTCATGATCACCAATTCCTTACTCAGTCCTCATTTCCCTACCGATCGAAATATCCACCGCACCCCGAATGCTACAGGCTTTCTGGCCATCTTCTTCCTCCTGTTGTGCCTATTTGGCAGCTTCATGGAGCAGTCAAAAACGTGAAGCCAAAATCCTGGGCTGAGTGGCATGCCAGCCAGGCTCATGCTCTCTATATCTTCAGTTTTCTTCTCTCTCAAATGTGACTAATTACACAGCTCACCTTCCTTGTCCAATGGTTGTGACAACCGAATGATCTGAAAGATCTTTTGTAAAATGTGAAACATCACCCAAATGCCGTTTCTTATAGGTGAGGGGAAATGACCCATCTTTTAGGACTCAGCTCAGTATCCCTCCCCGATGTTGTGGACAGAAATGAGCACTCCTTTTTTTGCAGGGTCAAAGCACTTGGACATTTTTTTGTGGCATGCGTCACTTTTTTACCCAGCAAAAGATTTATTTGTGTCGAAGTCTGTTTATCCCTCTCCAAGACTGCAAGTTTATGTGGCGGGCAGAGAAGTGGCTTGGGCATCTTTGTTTCTCATATGGTAAATTCGCAAAAAGCATTCATTGAGAATAGGAAGCAAAAATAAAACATAAAATAAAATGAGCCAGTTGTGTGACTTGGGGGCTAATCTTAGGCACCACATACATATATGTGTCCCCCCTGGGAGCTATTAGGTGGGGGAAAATGATGAAGGAGGAGTGGGATGGCTATAGAAAGAGATACGGGAATCTTTGGGATGATTTAATCTGTTTCATCAACTCCTAATTTTTTTGTGTGTTCTCATTCAATTCAGACTGCAAGTTTTCTGTGACTCCTTAGAGAATCAGAAGTCAGAAAAGTTAGCTATGCCCCTATTCCTGGCTTGCCCTCCGTAGCATGCGGGCGAGCTGAAGAGCAGGACACACCCGAAGAACTAGCCCTCTTGGGCCGGATGCTCTGCACACCTGAGCAGCAGAGAGGAGTCCCAGGGCTCAGGGTGACCCCAGATGTGACAACTTCTAAAAAAGCTGCCCGTGGGGCACCCGTGAAACAGGGAGGAAGGAATACGGATCTTGAACAACAACACTACTTAGAGGCCACGTTAGCAATACTTAGGCATTGTTAATCTCTTTTTTGTCGTATCGGGTCCTGCCCCCCCTTTACATTATTTTGGTAAAATTGACATCCACTAAATGACACACATTTGAAGTATACAGATTGTTGTGTTTTAGTGTATGTGTGCACACAAGAAACCATCACTAAAGTCAAGATAGTGAGCATTCCATCATTCTGCTGAAGTTGCTGCTTGTTGGTCGCCTTTACTCCTTCTCCACAGTCTAAGTAAGGGAAAGAACATGGATTTCTAGTTGTTGGATTATTCTTAGAAAATGCTCGGGAACAGTGGCCTTGGGTTTCGGGGACTGAAGCCAGTAGAACCTCGGAAGTGAGTTCTTCATGAAAGCTGCCTTGGCAGTGCATGCTACAGATGGTCCTCTGACACTTGTCATTTGGATGAGCTGACACAGATCTCACCCTTTGTGGACTCCAGTTTTTCCATAAGTAAAATGTGACGGCTGGATAAGATCTCTAAGGTTTCTTATCAGTCTGGATGACAGCACCTTTCTATGACACAGCCTTTCTAAACAGCAATTTTTTAAAGCATAAAAGTGGTGTAATCTATCTCCTCCATGTTCTCATGGCCTTATTTACACATTCTGGTAGGGTCCTGGCTGTGGTCGGAGTGCTGCTGGGTTCTAAAGATTCTGATTATCAACCGTGTTTTACAGATGAGGAAACCAACTCTCAAATCACCAAATCAACCACAGAACAGAAACCTTAGCGTTTCTAGAAACAAGGGACTCTCTGGGTGTGCAATAACTGTGCAATGTGTCCCTCCTGGTACCATGCATGGGCAAAGGATTAGTAGCCACTGCTGGGGAGTGCAAGGTTGGCGGGAAAGGGTGGAAATCTGTGGGTGAGGAGGGCACTCCTCCTGGCACTCTGCCTCCTGGGTTGCCCTGGGGTATGGCCCTCCAAGGGGACCAGTTATAGGCTGGAGTTGGGGCAGGGTGGGGGTGAGCTACACACCTTCTTTTTGGACCCAACTCATGTCACCCAGCCATCGGCATCTTTTATTGCTCCTGGAGGAGGGGAGAAAGGGAGGAGGTCCCGTTACTCCCCTCCACTTTTAAGAGACCCCCGTCCCCACCTGCCTGCTGTACTTCAGGGTGAGGTGGGAAAGGAGTACCCCCAGACAAGGGGCTCTGAGCAGACCCAGGAGTTTGCTTTCTGCATACTCATCAAGTGCCCAGTAGGTGCTCTGTAAACTCTGTTGACTGACTGAGTGCACTCTGACCCCATGTCCGGCACTGTGGGGCACATGCAGATGAACCGGCCCCAGCCCCTGACTGTAGTAGGGAAGGAGTCATAAGACAAGAACATACATACCTGCTACCCAGAACAGAATGTGATAAATGCCTTGAGAGAGGAACAGTGAAGGGCCAGAAAGGAGGGACACGTACATCTGGTGGCAGGGGAGGGGGCGTCCAGAGAAAACTTCCTGCTCAAGGTGATATTTGAGCTGATCTGGAATAGGGACTGGCTTTCTCTAGCAGCTCAGGAATGTTTATGTGCTGGAGTGGGGGGTAAGGGCAGGCTGCATTCCAGGCCCCAGAAGAGAGCACAGAGAGTGCACGTCCCGATCAGCCCAGAGCCTCGCTGTGAGTGTGGGTTTTCAGCTTCCTTCCCGCCATGCCTCGATCTGGGAGTTCTTGCTAACAGCCAGCCCTGGTGGCCCGGCAGGGGTCTCCTCACTAAAGCTTTGCTTCCCAGCTTGCTGCATGGCTAGGAACAATCACATCCCTTGGCTGCTGCCGGAGAAGGCCACAGAGGGAACAACAGTTGCTGGCTCACTCCATCCATCCTGTGTGTGGCTGAGAGGAGCCATTGTTGGGCAGTGATGGTGGCAAGTCAGGGTGGGGAAAGTACGCATTACTTTGTCTGAGAGTGCTCACTGGGCTGTCCCTAACCTACGCAGTGGGGAATTGGGTAGCAACATTCCTGGTTGTGCTATACATAGGCGTGAGCCTGGAAGGAGAATCCAGCCCTTTCTCTGTTCTCTGCCTCTTTCTTTGCTTCCTAATTTCTGCCTGAAGGAAGTTAGTTGCTAGTAACCGATGAACCGAATGGTTTCACTGGATGTGGCACAAGATATTGGATTCAGTTCGCCAGACACCTCTGAATATATTATGTCATAGAATCTTCAAAACACTCTTCAAAATGGGAATTGTTATTTTCATTTTATAGATGGGGAAACAGGCTCAGAGAAGTTAAGTGACCTGTCTGAGGACACAGCTAAGAAGTTGGCAGGGGAGCCCAAGTCTTGAAACTGCAAGTGCCCCCGGCTGTAGGGAGTCTGAGGGCTGGGAATCACAAATTAGTTAATCAGTTACAAACTATCAGAATCACAGAACTAGCTGGACACGTGATACACACTTACAATGCCAGCACTGGAGGCTGAGTCAGGAGGATTGCACATTTGAGGCCAGCCTCGTCTACATAGTGAGTTCTAGGCTGACCTGGACTACACAGTGAGGCCTTTTTTCAAAAAACCAAAACAAAACAAAAAGCACACACACACAAAAACAAATTTAAAAAACCAACCAAACAAAACCAAAGAAACAAAATCCAGAGAGTGAACAAAGCAGAAAAAGGGGGAAATGCTAGAGTCAGGCGGTTGGGAACCTAGAATGTGCCACCACAGAGAATAAGTTGATCAAGGATGGAAACAAAAACTCAGGGCTTCACTCCCAGTGTGGCGGGGTCTGGATGCCTCTGACCGTTGGGGAGAGGGTGGGGATGGAGCCCTTGCTCACATGGGTTCTCATATGCACACTGTGCTGGAGCAGGGTAGCCACAGCCTGCCAGCAGTGCACACAGGACAGCTCTATCCACTGTCTCAAGGTTGATGTCCACTAAGAGTGGTCCCCAGAGAGGGGCCGCTTACTCTGAGCAAATTGAACCCACTAATACTTCTTTCCTGTATGAGAGTAAGAGTCAGAGTAGTATTTTTCTGAAATAGATTTATACCAAAAATGGAGCCTGGTTTTAATGAAAATATTTATAATGGCTTTATTGAGATATAACTTACATATCATGAAGTTCACCCATTTAAAGTATAAATTTAATGTTTTTTACTGTTATATCGTTGAGTTGTAATTAAAGACTTGTGCAGCTAACATTACAATCAATTCTGGAACATTTCATTGTGCTTGTAAGCTCTGACCCCCAATCTCTCAGGCCCCGCTGTTCCTTCCACCACTCCCCAGACCTGGGCCATGACCAGTCTACTTTCTGTCTCTATAGAGCTGCCTATTCTGTACATTTTGTATAAATGTTTTCTTTTGTACATATCTTCTTTCACTTAACATAAGGCTTTTTGAAATTCACCCGTGTTGTAAAGTCTATCATTCCTTTTTTGTGGAAAGATATTCAGTCATATGGACATACCGCCTTTTGTTTATCTATTCATCAGTTGTAGACCTACGAATTGACAATTGTGTGTGTGTGTGTGTGTGTGTGTGTGTGTGATTATGTGTTGTCAATTCTCTTGGAGCCTAGTGATAGCATTTCCAAGTCATATAGTACCTCTGTGTTTGACCTTTTGAGGAACTGCCAGACTGTTTTCCAAAGTGGCTGCATTGTCTTTCCACACTCTTTTTATTTTATTTAAGATTTTTGTGGTGATGGGGATCAAAACCAGGGCCTCGCACATGCCAGGGAAGTGCTCTACTACAGAGCTACGTAACTCTCTACATTTTTATCAACATTTGTTATCAAATATCATTTTGGTACTAACCATCTCAGCGGGTGTGAAGTGGCATCTCATTGTACTTTTGATTTGCATTTCTTTAGTGACTTATGATGTTAAGCATCTTTTGATGTTTTACTTAGTCATCTATATATTTTTGGAGAAATGTTTATTCAAATCCTTTGCTCACTTGTAATTGGGTCATTTGTCTTTATATTGTTGAGTTGTAATTGTTCTTTATATATTCTGTGTACTAGACCATTAGCAGACATATAATTTATAAATTTCTGTGAGTTGTATTTTTACTTTTGATAGTGTCTATTAATGCACAGAAATTTTAAATTTTTTTGTTGTTTTTGAGAAATTTTAAATTTTTATGAAGTTGAATTTATTATTTCTTTTGTTGCTTATGCTTTGAGTGTCCTCTTTATGAACCTGTATTAGTCAGTATGCTCTAGAGAAACAGATACAATGGTAGATATATGAATATGTGAGACCTTACGAATTGGCTTCCTTGGGCTTCCTGAAAGTCAGACATGGAGGCGTGCAGAGGGTCTGTCTGCACACTGGAGATCTGGAGGGCCCAGCTGAAGGTCTGGAGGTCTGAAGGATCCAGGCGAAGGTCTGGAGCTCCTCCAAAGGAACCAAAGCTGATCCAAAGAAACCAGGCGGGGTCTATCCCTCTTCATTTCCCTTTTAGACCATCTAGAGGATGGGCTGCCTAGGGTGGATCTTCTACACCCTAGGGTGTAGAATTGCTAAGCCAATTTAGTTAAGCTTCTCTTACAAGTTGACATGATCAATCAACCATCACAGAACCCTTTGCCAAATTCAAGGTTATGGTGACTGTTTCCTGTGTTTTCTAAGAAATTTAAAGATTTAGTTCTTATATTTTGGTCTTTGGTCTTTTTTATTTATTTATTTGTTTTGGTATATGAGTGTAAGGTAGGACTCCAACTACCTTTTGCATGTGGCTATTTAGTTGTCTCAGCATTATTTGTTGAAGAGACTATTCTTTCCCCAGTGAATGGTGTTGGCACTCTTGTTGAAAACCAATTGCCCATAGAAGTAAGGGTTTATTTCTGGATTCTCAATTTTATTCCATCTGTCTATTATGTTGATCTTCGTGCCAGTATAATATGGTTTTGATTTTGTAGCTTTGTAGTTTGACTAGAAATCCAGAAGTGTCTATTATCCAGCATTGCCATTCTTTTCCAAGAATGATTTGTCTTGGAAATCCATGTAAATTTTAAGATGAGCTTTTCCGTTTATGTAAAAAAAGAAAAGAAAGAAAAAAAAGGCTTCTGGGATTTGCCTAGGAATTGCATTAAATTTGTAGGTTGTTTTGGATAGTGTTGACATCTTAACAGCATTCAGTCTTCCAGTTCTTAAACTCAGACTGTATTTCCATTTCTTTCAGCATTTTTTTGAAATTTTCAGTGTCTAAATCTTGCACCTCATTGGTTGAATTTATTTGTAAGTATTTTATTTATTTTGAGGCTGTTGTGAATAGAATTGTTTTCTGTATTTCATTTTTGGATTGTTCATTGCTACAAGTTGTACAAAATATGGTGGTACCTCAATTCATGAATTTAATTCATTCTATGATTCTGGAAAAGATGACCACTTTTGCATTTGTAGGGGAAAGGTGGCTGTGGTTGTGTTTGTCACTTGATGCAGAGTTTGCAAACAAAAGCAAAGTTTTGCCCAATGCTTCTGTTTGCGAACCAAACTGTTCACAAACAAAAGTGTTCATGAACCAAGGTACTGCTGTATAACTGATTTTGGTATGTTGATAGTGTACCCTGAAACTTTACATTTATTAGCTTCAAGAGGGTTTTGGGGAGGTTTTAAGGATTTTGTATACATAAGGGTTTGTCTTCCGTGAGTAGAAATAGTTTTAGTATTTCTTCCTTAACTATTTAGATAAAATTTCTTCCTTTCTTCCTTCTTTCTTCCTTCCTTCCTTCTTTTCTCCCACCCTCCTTTCCTCCCTTTCTTCCTTCCATTTTTAATGTGCTGACTAGAACTTCCGGTACAATGTTGACTAGAAATGGCAAGATGGGGCATTTTAGTAATGCTCCTCATCTAAGGGATTGAACGCTTTCAGCTTTTTGCCATTGAGCGTGATCTTAGCTCCAGGTTTTTGTTTTGTTTTTTTTAATGTATGCTCCTTATCATATTTTTAAAATTCTCTTTTGTTCATCTGTTGAGTGTTTTTTTATTACGAAAGGCATGAATTTTGTCAAGCTTATTTTCTGCATCATTTGAATGATCATGTGATCTTTTTTCTTTGTTCTGTCCATGTGTAGTTCAGCAATTGACTTTCATATGTCAAACCACCCTCATATTCTCGAGATAAACCCTACTTGTGAGAGAGACAAGAAGTACCTGGCTTACTCATTTCTCCCCTGCTGGTTGGGGAAGGGACTGTGGCTTAGCCAGAGGCTGTCTAACCCTCCTCCTTGCTTTCCTTTGCTCGCCCTTGCACTCCAGTGGATGGTTTGCTTCAGTGCAGTGTCCTCCCTGGCTATCTACCAGAGTCCTCCTGGCTATCAAACTGCCATTTTCCACTCCAACATGAGTGCAGCTAGTTAGGTAGCATTCAGAGGCTACTGTTGCATTTTTGAAGAAGGAGAGGGCACACAGGAGTGGCTAAGATCAGAAAGGAAGGGATTTGGGCCCCTTATTTGCATACCCAACATTTACAGCAAGCCTTCCAGAATATTCCCTGGTTTCATCCCGTCCCCGTCTGACACAGGCTATTTAAACAGCAATTCCCAGCCACTTCTTGGGTTTTAGGCAAGGAGGGCTCCCTCCTATGTACTGCAGCACAGGCCCTATTAAAATAAACACTTTAAACACTTGCTAGAAAATAAAAGACTCACTTTGGTGTTCCTGTAAACCTGTTCATGACGCATTTCTCAAGTAGTGTAGTTCCAAAAGTCCTGTAAATCTATTTGGGATTTTTATCCCTAGTGGTGTGGACAGAGCAGTCATTTCCAAAGAAAGACAAAAATAATAGAGCTGTTAACACCAGAGAGCTCCAGAGACCATCAGCCAACAAAGACCAGGAGCAGAGACCAGCACCCAGGAGAGTCGACCTACAGTGTCCAGCATAAGGCTGGCATCAGATGGTGACAGCCAGCAGTGGCAGTGACTGGTAGCTGGCTGTGTCATCTGTTTGCATCCAGCATTACCTGGTGTCATCTGGTGACATCAGGACTGCTAGCAGGGCTGCACTTTGCTAATTCACAATTTCCATCTGAATCAAGTAAAGGAATCCTAGGCTGATTGGTAAAATTTGCTTGACATATCTTTTCCCATCTTTTTATTGTCAATGTATTTGTGTCTTTAATTTAAATAGTGTTTTTTATAGAGAACATATAATTATACTGTTATACTGTGGTGTTTTCATTTTTGCTTTTTTCGAAACAGGGTGTTGCTATGTAGTCCAGCTTGGCCTCAAATTCACTATGTAGTGTAGGCTGGCCTTGAAGTCATGGCAATCCTACTACTTCAGTCTCCTGAGTCCTGGCATTACAGGCATGTGCCAGTGAGCCTAGCTGTTGTTTTTAAAATTCTTGTGTGATAATCTCTGCCTCTTGATTGTTTAATCCATTTACATTTAGTATTATTATTGATATAGTTGAATTTACATTTGCCCTGTTACTTTTTGCTTTTTATATGTCTTACATCTTTTTTTCTCTATTCCTCCTTTACTGTTTTCTTTTGCATTAAGTGACTGTTTTCTAATTAGCATTTTGGTGTTTTAAAATGATTTTTATCTTATAATTCTTACTTATTTTATTAGTTGTTGTTCTAGGGTTTGCTATACAGAAATTAATTTACCAGAATGTTTCATATTTATAATAATTTAATTCCAGTGATATATAAAAGTGTTACTCCTATATACAGTTAACCTTCATTATTCATATGCCATTATTGCATATTGGCAAATTGCCCTACTTGTTAAAATTTATTTGTAACCCTGAAATCAGTACATTTCTGGTTCTTTTTATTTGTCCTTGTGAGTCTGAGTTTCCTTCTTAATCCAGTATAGCCTTGCTTCCATCTACCTCTTCTGTGACTTATTGGTAAATTTATTATAAGTCTATGTGTTACATATATAATATGTTATTAAATTATATGGTGTCATATTATATCATATGTATATCACATATATACTGCATTGGTCAGCTTTCTGTATATATACTGTATTTGCTAGCTTTCATATGTTGCTGGGACAAAATACCTGACATCTGCAACCTAAAGAAAAAGGTGTTTAATTTGGCTCATAGTTTCAGAAGTTTCAGTCCATGGTTGGGTGGCTGCAAGGCAGGAACATGGTGGAAGGGAACATGGTGGAAGAGCAAAGCCCTTCATAGCAGCGGGGAAGCAGAACACAGGGGAAGAGAACCAGTAAGAGATATACCCTGCAAAGACACATGCCCAGTGACTCACCTCCAATTGGGCCCCACCTCCTAAGAACATATCCAGGTATGAATAGCAGTGGATTAGTCCACTGTTGAGTATATTTTCCCATATGGTCCAGTCACCTTTCCAGTGGTCTCTTAATCTACTCAAGCTGACGATTAAGATGAACTGGCCCATATACATATATATTGTTTTTTGGGGGGTGGGTGCCGGGGATCAAACTCAGGGCCTTGTGCTTGCAAGGCAAGCACTCTAACCACTGAGCTAAATCCCCAGCCCACATATATATTGTTTTATACACTTGCTTTCAAAATCAGTTAAGAAAGGAGAAGACATGGGTATTGTACTACCTCTGTAATTACATAATTGCGTTTACGAGTTGTTTATGAGTTGAATCTTGTCATTTAAAATGATGTGTTAGACTTGTAATCCTCAGAACCTCAGAATGTGACCGTATTTTGGATAGGGTCATTGCAGATAGAATTTGGATGGGGCATCCCGGAGTATGGTGGGCCCATAGTACAGTATGACCAGATGTCATTACGAGAAGAGGGAAAGCTGGACACAGATAGAAAATGGCCAGTTAAGATGGAGATGGAGATTAGAGGAATGCTGCCGCACATCAAGGAATGTCTGGAAGAAGCAAGGAAAGATTTCCCCTGAGAAGCTTCAGAGCAGGCGTGGCCCTGCCAACACCATGATTTCAGACTTCTAGACTTCGAAACTATCAGAGAATAAATTTCAGTTATTTTAAGCCCCCCAGTTTGTTGGTAGTTCGTTATAGAACCCTTAGGAAACAATACACCAGTTGCTTTTATAAAATTTCAATTATAATACTTTTCAATTCTAGAATTTCTATTTGTTTATTTTTACTTTTGTCTCTTTATCTTCTATATTTGATATGACATTGTCATAATATCTTTTATTTTTTTACTTTTATGTGATACTGGGGATTGAACCCAGGCCCTTCCCATGGAGCTACACCCTCAGCTGTTTTTTATTTTTTATTTTGAGATGGGAACTCACTAAGTTGCTGAGTTTGAACTTGTGATCCTCCTGCCTCAGCCTCCCAGAGTGTTGGGATTAGAGGCATGAGCCATCACGCCCAGCTTATTTTTTACTTCTTTATTCATAATTTCACTTAGTTCTTTGAATTTATTTACAATGACTACTTTGATGTTTTTGCTTATTAAACCTAATATCTGGTTGTTGTCACCAGTAGTGTCTGTTGTCTGGGTTCTTTCTGTGTGATATATTTTCTTTCCTGATTATTCCTGATTATTCAGAGGTCTCATACTTTTCTGTTGGAAACTAGATGTTTTAGATAATGTAGAACTCTGAGTACTGATCTCTTCACTCCAAGCCCAAGGCGTATTAATGTTATTTACTTGTTCAGTAACATTAAATTTACTTGTTAGTCACTGACTGTGCATACTTTTAGTGAAGTCTATTGCCCCACACTCCGGCATTTTGAAGCTTGTGATGTTGTTCCTTAGGCGGTACAGCCCTGGCTTGCCCCCACACACAGGGCTCTCTTGGACTGTCTCTTTCCCTGACCACAATCAGTGGTTAAGCCCCACTAATTGCTGAATGATTTCTGTATTGTTTTCAAAAATCCTCTAAGGCATAAATTGCTCCACAAGCTGATCCAATA
>PVJO010016044.1:0-43216 GCA_004026905.1 Hystrix cristata | reverse complement strand
TCATAGCAAGTATTTCAACATGGGGTGAGATTAATGAGAACGGTAAAACTGCCAAAACAAGCAATACAAATCTGGTTCTCATGTTTACTTATCAGAATTCACAAATATAAAAATCATTTTAACTCCTCATATTTCAGGTATCCGTCACTAGATTCCAAACTGACAATATTAGCTCATTTTGGCTTTTGGGTGGGGTGAGGGTGTCTCCAAATCTGGGGAGACTGCTTTCTAAATCAGTCACACCCGGTGTGTCTTCTGCTCTAAGCAATGGCCAGGCCATGCCTAGCTTTCAGCCCTGTGCTTGATAGTTGGCATCCTCAACATCTGAGTGGCCCGGGACATCTAAACTCTCAGGCCTGCTCATGTTGGAGCAAACCGAGAGGTCAGGCGGTTCCCAGCCTAGAATTTACCTTAGCAGGGAAATTCTAGTTCCTTCTACTCTATCGCAGGGAAAGAGGTTATGACAAAAACTTACTGTACGACTTGGCAAATGTAATAGCAAAAATTTATTCCCCAAATCCCTGAAATTTATTCCCAATAGTATTTATTAGTAAAAGATCCTTGCTTAGTAATTTTATTAGTCCTTATGCCAAGGGACAAACCTAATTTTAAACAGATTAAGACAATGGGGTCATGCAGCAAAATCTACAATAAAACTGCCATACGATTTGTACATGTTAATTATCTTTCCTTCAAGTAAGCATGCAGATACGTTCTTACAGAAAAGAATTAACTAACCTTTTGGCAAATCTTTCTCAGCAGCAATGGCCCTGAATTTAGTACTTTCTATGCACATAAGAAGAAGTCATTTCAAGTAAGATTGGGGGAAAAATGACCTACTATAATAGCAAATCACAATAAACAAGCACATGTAGAAACATATCCATACAACTCTTCCAAAAAAAAGGAAAAAAATAGAAGAAAACAATTTATAGGCATAAATTTCATGACCTAATACAAAATTACCTTTCTTCTATTCTCTTAGTTTTCTATTATCCTTGGAACTTTAAAATAAGAAATTATGGCTGTTTTTGTGCAATAATATCTATTCCTGTAATCTTTAAGAAGGGTTTAATATGTACATGTTAATTGCACATGTATGTGCTCAACTGCAAAAAAATGTTGTTTTTCAAAGCTTCTTTTGTTATCTTTTAATTTGAGTTCTAAGTGTTTAACCAGTATTTTCAAAAATGTTTAAAAATCAATAAGGAAAAGAAAAGTACTCTGTGAGACTTTCAGAATATATTTCTTTTTTCATGCCATTATAGAAACCAGCTTCTAAAAATTAGACTATTATATTTGAGTTGGGATTTGTTTGAGATTAGCATCCTTACAAGAACACAGTATCATTATATTGTGTTTTTCTTTTTATATTCAAAAATCTCTAAGCTGCTATATCCAGGCTGAAGAAGGGAGCAACTCACTGAAGGACGGCCAGTGGCCATACTAAAAGTAAAGGCCAAGCAAGGAGGTATCATATGGTACTAGTTAGAAGGTCTAAATATGACATGCGTCACTTCCACTCAGAATTCTCTGGTCGAATCAGCCTGTTCTTTGTATCACACATCCACTGGCTTTTGTCCATTAATCAAGTCCTCCTAAAGTTCTTCCAAACATACTTCTTGTTCTTCATTTTGTCCATTTCCCCTCTATTTCAAACCTCATCATTTATCTTCCAGATTTAATACATTATCTCTTCATTTATGCTTCACTATCACCTATCATTGTATCTAAATGGATGTGTGAACTTGAAGGCTTTGTAAGGCCTCTCTAACTGCAGTATCTATCCAACTCCAGGTCACATGTTAATTACCACCACAACAATTTTCTGATTATAGATAATTTTTACCATTTTGTAACAACTACTTAGTTATCAAACTTCTATCACTCTACCACTTTTTAGTAATCTTTTCTCTACTCAGCTCAACTTTTCCTAGCTTCTCAAGTGTTACTTGGGGAGCTGAGAAAAAGTCATTGTATTGTTCTGCCTTTGCTCTCAGAATTTTTCTTTATGTGAAACATGGATGATTACTCTGACTTGGACTCAAAACTCCACAAGTGATTCTAAGGCTAGGAACCATTACAGAACATCTGCCATCCCCTGGGCCCTTGGACTGAATTCTAAGTTTTCCTATGCTTAGCCCTGAGAAAAAGCCCAATAAATGTTTACTGAATGAATAAATGAATTTATGCACAATATCTACCTTCCAAAGTAGCTTGTTTCTATTTTCATATCTATATTTTTTCTAGCATTTTTACATAGTTTTGAATCCTGAAAAGCAGATAAATTATGACTTTCATTTCTCTTTACACAAAACTAATCTCATATTAATTTTTGAATGTTTTACTTTTTTGGTAACTGGTGAATACCCAGATGTTTACTCCTTTTATGCAGTGGAATGCTGTTTAGAGCTGTTAGTATTGGGGATTATATACTATATAAGGACAAGAAGTGTGTGTACTCATTTCACTAGTGTTTTCTCAGATCTAGAGCTGTGCTTGCCCCACAGTACATGCTGATGAATATTTGTTGAATAAATGCAAGAACAAAGCAAGAACTAATTATATAAACTTGCGGAGTAAATTTGCCTGCATTTATATATAAGTAAATTTTTCTCTCCCATAAGCACTGGAGAAAAGAAAATTGGTATTTAAAATGGTTGGGGAAATATATGTAACACACCATATCAACAAAATCAAAGACAAAAATCACATGGTCATTTCAATAGATGCAAAAAAAGCATTTGACAAAATCCAACACTCATTCATGATAAAAACACTACAGAAATTAGGAATAGATGGTTTATATCTAAATCTGATAAAAGTCATATATGACAAACCAACAGCCAATATCACACTAAACGGTCAGAAATTGGAAGCTTTCACACTAAAATCTGGACGAAGACAAGGTTGTCCACTATCACCACTATTATTCAACATAGTTCTAGAAACATTAGCAGGAGCAATTAGACAAGAGAAAGAAATGAAAGGAATAAAGACAGGAAAGGAAGAATTTAAACTATCATTAATTACGGATGACATGATAGTCTACATAGAAGACCCAAAAAACTCCACCAAAAAACTTCTAGATTTAATAACTAAATTCAGTTCTGTTGCTGGATACAAAGTCAACACCCAAAAGTCAATAGTATTCCTATATACAAATAATAAACCCACTGAGAAAGAAATAACAGAAGATATACCTTTCACAACTGTATAAAAAAAATACTTAGGTATCTAACAAAGGAAGTAAAAGATCTTTACATCGAAAACTATAGCACTTTAACAAAGGAAATTGAAAGAGATATCAGAAAATGGAAAGATATTCCATGCTCCTGGGTAGGAAGAATCAACATAGTGAAAATGGAAATACTTCCTAAATTACTATACAGATTTAATGTAATTCCAATCAAAATACCACTAACATACTTCAAAGAATTAGAAAGGACAATCATGAATTTCATCTGGAACCAGAAGAGACCAAGAATAGCAAAAACAATCTTAAGCAACAGGGGAAAGGCAGGGGGCATCACAATCCCCAACCTAAAACTATACTATAAAGCTACAGTGATAAAAACAGCATGATACTGGCAAAAAAACAGACCCGAGGATCAATGGAACAGATTGGAAGATATAGAAACAACTCCAAACACACTCAAATATGTCATCTTCTACAAAGGAGCCAAACACCCTCACTGGAAGCAAGACTCTTTAACAAATGGTGCTGGAAAAATTGCCTTACCACATGCCAAAAACTAAAACTAGATACATGTCTCTCACCATGTACTAAACTAAAATTGAAGTGGGTCAAAGATCTAAACATTAAAACAGAAACACTAAATTCACTGGAGAATAGAATAGTAGAATAGGAAGAACTCTCGAAGACATAGGGGTAGGGAAAAAATTTACGATCAGAACCCAGACTGCACGGGAAACAATACAAAGAATCAGTGCTTGGGACCACATGCTATTAAAAAGCTTTTGCATAGCAAAAGAAATCACCAATAGAGCAGGGCGAAAACCCACAGACTGGGGAAAATGTTTTGCTAGCTATCCATCAGACAAAGGTCTAACATCTAGAATATACAAAGAACTCAAAAAAAAAAAAAATCAAACCTCCCAAATTTCAAGATCCAATCAAAAAATGGGCATCTGAAATGAATAAACATTTCTCAGATGAAGAAATAAAAATAGCAAATAAATATATGAAAAAGTGTTCAACATCACTAGTCATCCGTGAGATGCAAATCAAAACAACGTTAAGATTCCATCTAACTCCAGAAAGAACTGCATTTATGAAAAAAAATCAGCGCTGGCAGGGCTGTGGGGAGAAAGGAACCCTCCTCCACTGTTGGTGGGAATGTAGACTGGTCCAGCCACTGTGGAAATCAGTATGGAGATTCCTCACAAAACTACAACTAGAGCTTCCATTTGATCCAGCTATCCCCCTACTGGGGATCTTCCCAGAAGCATTAAAATCATCATACCATGGGGACATATGCACAACCATGTTCATAGCAACACAATTCATAATAGTTAAGTCTTGGAAATAACCTAAATGCCCAACAACTAATGAATGGCTAAAGATGTGGTTTCACTATACAATGGAGTACTACACCACCATAAAAAGTGATAAATCAGAGACATTTGTATGTAAATGGATGTACCTCGAGAACATACTCTTAAGTGAAGTAGATCAGACATTCATGAGTACATATTGACTTGTTTCTCTGATATGAGAAACCGTAAGTGTAAATAAGGACAAAGAGGTGTCATAGATATCATATAAAAGGAAGATAACATACAAAAGAGAGGAGATCTAGAAAGAGAGAAGGGGGAAAAGGAGGAAGGGAAAAAAGGAAAGAAATGGGAAAGGGAAATAATGGAAAAATATGAATAAACCTGCTGTAAATAGGGAAGGAGGGAACAGAAGGGAGGGGTGAGAAGGGAGGAACCAAGATACCTCATGTACAGGTACTTAATAACTGTGACAATTGTGATTATTATATGCACAATGTACAAATACATGTTCTTGGTTAAAAATTTAAAATAAAATGGCTGGGAGCAGGATAGCAGTTACATTTAAGAAAAGAAATGTGTCAGTTTTCCTATTTTCTGTCCACTACAGAATCTAGGTCTTCTAACTTATATACCACTCTGTTGCTATGTTTCTACATTTAAATTACTGCATACAGGTTTGACATTTACATATTACATTTTCTTCACTGGTTCTTTCCTTTCAGAAATTCCTCCAAAATAATCAATTTTGGCATGTAATATATTGTGGAAAAGCGTGGTGTTTTCATTTGAATGCACAGTATCTATGCATTTACTGGTTCTACTTGTTGAATTATATATTTTAGACTTTTGTTAGAGGTAGTTTAATAATTAGACCTATCTGTATTTAAAATATTTTATGATAAAAGGGCTCAAAACGCATTGATTTTTAAGCATTAAATTTTAAATGAGCCTTTCCAGTATTCTTTTCATTTAACTGTGTAGTTGATGTCTGGGGTAAGAGGTTTTTTTGTTTCATTTTTTGGTTTTTTTAATGCAAAGTCAAACCATATAGCTAAATTTAATTTTAATTTATTTAAACCAGATATTAATTCAGCATATATTTGTTGAGTACCTAAGATGTGTCAGAAAGTGTCATCAGCATATAATGATAAACATATGAAAGTATTTAGATGGACCTGGAGGACATTGCATTAAGTGAAATAAGCTGACACGGAAAGACAAAACCACTTATATGTGTGCCTTAATTATTTCCCACAGCTGGGACAAAATCCTTGCTAGCCACAAGTTAAAGGAGGAAAGGTTTATTTTGGCTCACAGTTTGCAGAGACTTCAGTCCATAGTCGACTGGCTCCATGGTAGGGTGGCATGGCAGAGGAGGAATAGCTCATGGAGTGTGGGAGGGAAGCAAAGAGAGATCAAGGGAGGAGGGAGGGAGACCGCCAGACCCCAAGGACCCACCTCCTCTGTCTAGGCTTCACCTCTCAACGTACATTTAGCTATAAATGGATATATTAGTGCTGGCAGGGGCTTGCAGGGCTGGACCAAGACTCCTCAAAGGACTGCACATGTTCTAGATCAGATTTAACACAGGACACAGAAATTTACAAGATTATTTACAACACTTACCCACAGAGTCAGATGCAGAGGAGCGAAGAGATCTGTCAGTGAACCAGAGATCTGGAGAATCCAGCTGAAGGCCTGGAGCCCACCGCAAAGTCCCGAGCATGTCCTCATCAGAAGGCCCAAAGATCTGCGTTGGAAGATCCTGGGGTCTGCTGCGGGCAGCCGAAGGGTGGGTACTGGAGCCTAAAGAGTCTGCATGGGCAAGCGGGAAGACCAGGGCTGGAGGCTGAAGAATCTGCCCGAGAGGCCAAAAGACAAAGCTCAAGGCGAAGACCAAGACCAGAACTCCTCCGAAGAGAACCGCAGCCGTCCTGGGAGACGCCGAGGAAAATAAGCCGCAAAGAAGCTCCCCAGGAAGATCGGCAGGAAGACTCGCTTTCAGGAAAAAACAGCAGCAACGAAGTCCTCCCAAGGAAAATCAGCTGAAATCTTTCTCGCCCAGGTTCTCCTTTTATACCCTTCTGACATCCATGCTGACTCAAATCAGCTGGGCATTCTCACCTATGTTGATGATTAATTAATTAACCACCGCAAACGTATGACACCCCACCATCCATTCACCTCCCCAAAGCCCCACCTAGGAGCACATGAGGTCTGGTGTGTGTTGAGGAGGAGGGCTCTAGATATAAACCATAACATTCTTAAAAATATGTAATTATTTAGATGGAACTGGAGGATAGTTTATTGAGTGAAATAATCCAGACACAGGACAAGTACCATGTGTCCTCACTTATACTTGGTAGCTAAAAAAGCAAATTTCAGAGAGTAGAATAATGGAAAGTGGAGTCAAAGAAGGGAAAGCCAAAGAAGTTCGATGAAGGTTGGATAATGAGTACCAAAATAGGGTTAGAAAAAAGAAATAATACTGTTAGATAGGAGAAATAAGTTCTAGTGTCCTGCAGAGCAGTAGGGTAATGGTAGTTTACAAAAATTTATTGTATATTTTATAAAAGATTAGAAGAGAGACATTCAAAACGTAAAGAAATAATAAGTGTTTAAGGAGTTGCAATGTTAACTAGTCTGATTTGATCATTATGCATTATATAAATATATCAAAATATTATAATATACCCTGTAAATACTACAACCATATGCCAATTAAAATTATATAATTTCAAGCAATTGTAAGTAATATAATTGATATGCAATGTAGTTACCCACTGACTTTCACTTTAATTTCTACAAAGGGAACAGATGATTTCTGATATGCAATAAAAATTTTCCATAAGAATATTAGTATTCACTTCAGAAAGTACTCTTCATCCTTTTTGTGCTTTGCTGGAATTTTGTACATTGAAATCTTGCTCAACTCAAAACTGTCAGAAGTATAATTACAGCTCTTTAAAACTTTAACTAATCTTAATTCAGTTACAAAACTCCTCAAAATGAAATTTCACAGAGGCTTCATGGATTGCTTGTTTACTCAGTTGTTAAAAGTAGAGAGTGATACGTGTGGTCCAGGTATAATGATTTTTAGTTCATTCTTTTCTTATAAAAAACACATTATATGTTTTCCACCAGAGGAACTCAGAACTTTCACTTAATAGCATTTAGATGTTAAAACAAACCACAGAATTAACTAATTGTTGTATTAGAAACTGCTATCTATTTACTGAAATCTACTTGTTTTTCTTTCTGGGTGCATATTTGGCTACCATCCCCTACTTTCCTTGTAGTTAGTGTAAGCATGTTTTTGAAATTTAGCCAATTGAATGAAGCAGAAATACCCCATGCTGTATGGTCGGACCTAAGATGGGTGAGGCAGTGTTTCCCTCTGTGGCTGGTGCAAATGATAGTGAGAATCTACAGTACAGTGCGAGTACAGATGCAACAATCTTGGGTTTCCTCATTATTACTTAAAGAAAAGATTACTAAACATTAAGATGAACCTCTTGAACTGCTAAATGAACAAACTGAAGAAACAAACTACTTTTGAGCTTGACTGTTTTAAGTTTTGGTAGTAGATTTGTTTCTGCAGCTTTGTATTACATATCATTTGCCATGATCACTCTTTTTGGGAAACTGTTATGTAAGCACTCAATCCCAATTAAAAATGCATGCAGGTACTTTTGCAGAGCGCAGCTAGGTGAAAGAGGAAACTTACTTTATCAAAGAAAAAAAGAGGCTACAAGTGTAGTTGTACTCAGTTGCGAGAAAGTTCTACTCAGACATATTTACAGTATTGTGTTAGGTGGGTCTACCTGAAAAGCAATAAAGTCTATAAAGTTGTGGGTTTTTAAATTTTTGACTCTTGTAAAAATCTTTCATGAAGATGTAAGTGAATGTCTATCAATAAGTAAAGAACTAATTACATTTCTCAAAAGAATAAGAAATGCAATAAGTTTACGTTGCTGGTTTTGTAATCACATACATTCAAAAGGTAAATGGGCCAGCAGTAATGTCTCTAATGGTTTCACTTCATAAAAATTTAACCTATTTTTCTAAACTATACGAATTCATTAACTGCTACCTTTTTCTATAGTAGTAGAAATAAATGTTTATATTAGCAAGTTAAAAAATTTGGTTCCTACTAATATAATGAGCAATGGGGATATATATTACTATGGAATAGATCCTACTGTATATAATATTAGTATGGAATAGATCCTGCTAAAATATATACACATATATAAATATATGCACACTCACACACCTGTATGTGCATTTCTCTGGGCATAAATGTTTCAGGATGCTCATTTGTGATCACATACAAATATGTTGTAACCTGTTTCTTCCTCCTCATATTTCAAAAACTCTAACTCAATAGCATTAACGTGTAAAATAGTTGCTAACTGTAATGTTTCCTTAAAGAAAATTTGAAGTATTGGAAAGATTAAATAGCAAATTCAAATATTTTATGTTGTACTAAAAGACACACATATAAAGTAATAGTCGATTATCATTAATGTTATTTGAGTTTAAGAAAAAGTAGCTAGGTTTTCTAAAACTGTCTTTCTCCAGATGTACGGATTTAGATTAATGATTAATAGTGGTTCGTTAAACATACCATTGCCAGTGCTTAGCAAATTTTGTTTAACTATTTATTAGTTGTAATAAATGTAATAAAGTAATAAGCATCAGTATATGTGCCCCTGAAAACCTGATTCATCTCTTGGGGTATATCTATGTTTTAGTTTTACTTGTTTGATACTTTGTTATAATTGTTTTGTGGTTTTTAAAATCCCTTTCACTACACTTTTTTTCCTTATTCCACAATTATTTTTAAAATTCCTTTAGATGAATGTTGAACTCATTCACTATGATGTTTCTTGTTTTCATAATACCATATTTATAGCTATACATTTTCCAAAAACAATGATATTGCTTCTATATTTTTTGTAAGTTCTGTTTCACAATCGCAAATTTCTAGAAATTTTATAATCAGGTTAATTAATGTTTTTCATGCAGTAAAATTCATCAAATTCTGAGAGAATTATACATTAGTTCTGAGGTAAATGTATACACTGTACTCATGCAACACTATGATCAAGATATAAAATATTGACTGGGGATTTAGGTCAGTGGTTAGAGTGATTGTCTAGCAAGCGCAAGGCTCTGAGTTTAATCCCTAGCACGTGCGTGCGCACACACACACACACACACACACACACACATAAAATATTCTCACCACTCCAGAAAAGCCACCTCATATGCTCTTGTAATGATTCCCTTCCACACCCATATTGCAACTCTGACAATTATTGTTAAATTTGTTTGAAAATTTCAAACAAGTGGGATTATACAGTATGTGATTTTTCTTTGTTGTTTTGTGCTTATTTTACTCAGCATATAATACTTTTAGTATTTATTCTTGCTATTGTAAACAGTTTGCTCTTTTTTATGATTATAGCACAATCTGTTTATTCAATCATCCATCGAGGGACATGTGGGTTACGTTTTGTGATCATTATGAATAAAACTTCATGAACATTCATGTACAATTCTTTTTGTAGATATACATACTCGATTCTGTTACATAAATATCTAGGAGTGGAATTGTCCAATCATGTGGTGTGTGTTCACCTTTATAAGAAACTGTCAAATTGTAGACTAATATGGGATTCAGAACTTTTCTGTAATTTAAATGAGATGGGTCCTCTTTTTAGTGAATTCTATGATTTTTTTATGTATTTTATATTATAATACACATGCACACAATACAATTTGTAGCTTGCGTTTTCACATATGGCTATCAAGCACTTAAAATTTAATTTTTATTTTTGTAGTGGATTTCTATTTTCTATGTCTGTTGAGTGAAATGGTGGTCTTTACATTTTGTAGTTTAAAAAATTGTCCTTCTAATCCAGTACTTGATAGGGTTTTGTTAATGTTTAATGTGTATTTGAATAGAATCTAAAACCTGTAATTAACAGAGAATATATATATATCCGTATATATATATCATATGTGTATAACTGCATGAGGTTTTTAATTGGATTATTAGATGATAGCTCTTCCTATATTCTTGGTTTCCCCTTGCACTTTATCAGCCATTAATGATTGAAAGTTATTGAAATGCTTACGTATGATGGTATAGTTTTTAAATTCTTTCTTCAGAAGTATTAATAGTTACCTTGACAGGATTTTATCCAATTTTCATATATGAATAATTGGTATAACTTGGTGTTTTAGTTACTTTTCTCATTGCTGAAACACAATATGCAACATCTCCAGGTTAAAGGAGGAAAGGTTTACTTTAGTCAACAGTTTGTAGAGGTTTCAGGCCCTCGTCATCTGGCTCCAGGGCAGGGCGGCTTGGCAGAGGGGAAACAATAACTTGTGGCACGGCAGACAGGAGGCAGCAAAGTGAGCAGCAAAGATCAAAGATACAGCAGCAGCAGCAGCAGTGAGGCAAGCCTTCGTTTTTCCTTTTGTATCATCCAGGCTATAAACATTTTGGGTGGTTCCAGTCACACCCAGGGTGGGTCTTCCCATTATCCATACCCAGAGCTATACTAACACAACCAGTGGACTAGTTTAGCACCACACATGGTTAATCCTGGTATCACAAAACCTAGATCCAGCCGGTTCCAAAAAGCCCCACCTAGGAGTGCAAGAGGCTTTGGGTGGACCTCTAGATACAAGTTGTAACATTTGGTGAATTTGAAGATTGAATGACTGGAGGGTGGACAAGATCAGAGGGAAACTTTGCTTGTGAGAAGACTTCTTGAAACTTCACCTTGTAAATTCACTTACTGAGTTCCAAACCTATACTTTTAAAGTGAACACTAAGTCTATCTAACTTCTATAAAAGATTGCTGCAAGCAGTATAGTTCTTATATTTTTGTGAGAAAAATTTATTAGTAGTCATTTTATTAAAAAGCAATTCCTAATAGAAATGATCATTGTATATTCTATAATTTCATCTTGCAGATAATTTTAGATTTAGAAAAAAGATGTTTATTTCACCAACATATTTGCTTCAGCAAGTAATCTGGACAACTAATTTAAAATTATATTTTCCTACAAATGAAGAAATTGTGGAGTGGGGTTTTAAAGGTACAGTTAGGGGTAGGAGAAAAACCAATGCTTTCTGGAGGCTTTGAAGTTAGTAGTTTTGTTTTCACCGAGATACTAAATTAATTGCACAGCAACTGAAATTACACTATGTATAAATCTTATGTAATAAGAGATAATAAATTTGTATCAAAATTTAAGAAAAGAATATATCAGACAACAGAGAAATCATAAAGACATATAAATAGATTATTCAAATTTAGAAATGATTTTGGCTTAAGAATTTTGTAACCCTTGATTTGTTTTTGGATGCTATTTAAGAGGCCTAAATCTTCTGTTTTTAAAATGAAAACATGTAGAGATATAATAAATGATGGCAGTAATGTAATAAATGTAAATATATGTCATTTTCCTCTGACATCCATGCATACTGGAAGAGAAAATATTATTAGAGTGCTAAATTGAGAGACAGGGATCTGGCACTGATCCACACAAAGGAATAGAACATTTCCATAACCATTCAGAATCACCTCTCTGTACAACGACAAAAACATCTCTAAACCTTCTGGGCAGATTTACTACAAAAAATTGTTAGCATTATCTTAGAAAGTCTCACGATCAGTTTATGAGAAATTTTGTATGAATGAAACGGGATGTGTTGAGATGTTCAAAAAAGTAAAGAGTATTCTTTCTTTTCTCCTTTTCTATGCCTTCTGCTGTGAAATGGAGAACTTTATAAGCTGGAAGACTGCAGCAGAAGTGAAACTCATGGATCACAGTGTGATGTCTGCCACCTTTTAGAGAGCCACGTATCTCCGTTTAATAATCCATCCTCTAAGGTCCTCGGGACTTCAGATAAATTTAAATACATCAGCCTTGATTTTTCAGACAGAATTAGAGAACCTCTGATTTATGGGCCACTCAAACTTGTACCTGTAATAGTGTAATGACAAAGTAGGAGACAATTTTAGATAAATGTCAGCTAAGATTACAGTTCAAACTCATGCTCAATTGGGTCTTGCCTGCGCAGTATGCTCTTCTGCAGCTCTGTTTTTATCAGTGTATGAAGTAGTTCTTGTATTTTATACAACCTTTCAAAATCTATTACTTTTACAAAGGAAAAATATATAAAAATTGGAAAAGTTCTGTGACCTGACTTAAAGCCCAAATTAAAGTTTAAAAGATACAATAAAAACAATACTCTGTCTTGTACTTTACCAATTCTGTAAAAAAAAAAAAAAAACAACAACAACAAAAAAACCAAAACTACAAAACATTGTCCCCTCCTCCACTGTATTGTAGCCACGAAGGAAAATAAATGAAGAGGACATGGCTTTTATTGGAGAAGCAGATATCTGGGCAAATAACATAAAATTATAGAGAAATGTTATACAAAAATAAAAATAGAAGTCAAAACTAGGTACAATAACAAACTCAGTCTCAAGTAGATGATATTAATATGGCCCTATTACACTGAGCTGAGTTAGAGTTTACTTTCAGTGCTCCTTTTATACCCCAAAGTAAATACCTTATTAAGTGTTATGGGTTGTGTCTAGATGCCCTCCATCCCAAACCTTGTGCACTCATAGGCAAGGCTTTTCAGAGGTGGCTGGAGCTAGAGTGTGTGATGCTGGGATCAAAGGTGTCTGATTACTAAATTAATCCACTGATTGGTTTGGCAGAGTTCTGGGAGTGGATACTGGGAAGGCCCTCCCTGAGTGTGAGTGCTACCTGACCTAAGAGGAGGGGTAGCCTGGACAGAATCTAAGGGATAGAAAGATGGCTGCTGGGGTTGGTTGCTGCTTGTCACTTGTTGCTTTTGCTGCCTTTGGCCTGCCATGAACTGTTCCTCCTCTGTGATGCCCCTCTGCCATGCCACCCTGCCTCTGAAGCCAGCCGATTATGGACGGAAACTTCTATGAATGGTGAGCCAAAATAAACCTTTCCTCCTTTAACTTTGGGTGTCAGATATTCTGTCTCAGCAATGAGAGATAAGTCACTAAGACATTAAGTTTAAGTCATTTATTCATAGTTTCAGGTATTTTAATTTAGTAGTACACTTGAATTTTAATGAAAAATCTTCCATATATTACATATGATATATTTGCATTCAAAATGGGACATTCAGTTTCATATTGCTTTTATATTATACCACCCAATTACAGATGAATAAAAATTATCTTTCTGTTCGTTCCCATTTTGAAGTTCTTAAAGATGGCTAAAAGTGTCAGAAAAAATTAATATGGCATGTACAACTCGTTAGTTCAATCTATTCTTGATTATAAGTCTACAGAAGTCCTGGATCCAATTTGTATATCTGAGCCACTTTCTATATAAAAGCATTTTGTGCTCCTAACTGCCCCATAGATATTCATTTTGAGCAATGCGTCACATTGGTGATATACTGAATAAAGTCATTATCATATATTTAATATGCTTAAATGTGGGACACTTAAATATTCATATTAGTTGTAAAAGTGTGTGCAAGTGGAACTGAGCTCTATGGGTAGCCAAGTATGCCATATATAGATACTCGTGGATAACCTGGATATGCAATTTAAACTACTGACCCTGTAGCATTGTCTCAATTCTCAAGTAATGAAACTACCCAGCAACCTCCGTAGCATCCTAGGTCAATTATTTGAGAATATATTGAATAGTTTTGAAAGGGTTTTTCTTTTTTTCTCTTTTTTTTAACCATTATAATAGTGTTTTCCCATGTGACAAAATTAGTGTTAAATATTATAATGTAGCATCCAGGAAAAAAAGGGATGTTTTATTTAAAGGAATAACATAGTCATAGGTTGAGTAAAAAAAGGTTTTGTATTTTAGTGGTTTATTTGTTGTGGACCATTTGGAGTGTAGGTTAACAGAAAATTCCTTTCATATAGTCAACTGCTAAAGTACAATTAATAATTTATATCTGAAAACATTTACCATATATGAAAAACAAATTAGCCTAAGAGCTCCCTAGCCTGCAATTCATTTGCTCATCGGAAAGCCTATTGGCAGGCCTCCTGTGGATGGTTTGCAGAAGACCATCCTCTGAAATCCCCAGCAGTCACTGGCTATCCTCCAGAATCAGCTTCAATTTAAGCATGAAGGAGAATTGGTTTGGAGGTTCCCTCCAGCTCCAAAGCTCTGATCTACTTAATCACTGCTTTGGCGCAGCCGGGGCCATCAGGCATCAGAGCAGTGACACATTACTGGGTGAACAAAGTCTGATGCAGGCCTGGGTGGGATGAGAGTTTAATCATACTCTGTCTTTCTCGCAGTAGAAACAATGGGTACAGTTAATCTTCTGTGCTGCCTGAGATCATATTTGATCTACTAACCTGAAGACCAAAACTTTCAATAAGAGTTGCTGAATTCTGTAATTCTTAAACTCCCCTTTTCTCTCCATCTTTTTACTTTCTTTCCTAGTGGCAGGTATGGCTTTATCCCAAATACTCCACAAGTTTTTATTTTCATTTCAGAAAAATAAGATCATTTTTGAAACTGGCTTGATTTTCCTGATATTTTAGATTGCCTTAATCTTTTCTTTAAATTGGTTAAGCTTCCTGATTTTAGGTCAATTCCACTGTTGATACTAGAGACCAGGTATTTTAAAATATATATTTGGCAGGGAATCTCTTCCCTTAAGGCTTAATAATATTGGTTCCTGACCATCTCAAACACTGTACACTGGTTATTAAGAGGAATTATGATCATTTCTCAACATATTACAGTGATATTCTGTACAAAGTTTGCAATTAACCTGATGTCCTTTACTCAGATTGCAATTTAATCTACTGCAATTTAAAATTCACTTCGAATTTGTAGTAACTATAGCATCTCATATGTACTGGAGACTGTCCTAAATAACTTATTGTATTTTTTAAATCCTCACAAAGTTCTTCAAAGTTCTCTCTTTAAAAAGGAGGGGAAAAGCTATACACATCGCAAGTCTACGAGCAGTAAGAAGAGCAGCCTTGAATTCAGGCTGCGTCATTTATCCCACCACTGCAGAGCGATGTCACCCTCCCCTCTTCCTCTAGTCTTCCAAAAATTTTGTCATCTTCATTTCAAAAGTCTGAAAACCAAGAACTTTATGACTTATATGATTGGTCAAGTCCAAAAAAGCAAGTAAGTGGTAGATCACAGAGTATAATTCTTGTCAGTCTGAATCTATATTCCATATCTTTACTTAATAGTGTATAATAGTACACATGCACACACATCCCTACATACACATACACATCCTACTGACTAAAACTACAAAAGCGTTCAGATTATATCTATAATATATAACTTCCCTGAAAACTGAAACATATTTTCTGTGAACTTGAGGCAATCATTCAGAGTTTTAAGAGCATAGTTAAATCTTTTATATGAGGAACCAGACATGAAATTGAGTCAGCTTTACCAGAATTTATAAGGATTTTATGGTGCTCAGTATAGTTAAAATAATAAGACAAAATCTTTAGTGTGTTTCCAGAATCTTCTTCATGACATATACGGTTATAATTTTATAACAGAAATGTGATACTAGAATCCATTATTTCACATGTTGTCAAATGGCAATCCTAGTGAAGATTTTATTCATGAGATTTCTCAACATAAAATTTCACAATATTAAGCAACCTAATTATTTTCAAAAGTGGGTATGAGCAGTAACAGCAATAGGAGCACACACTTAAAACTAAGCTGTTTTTATATCAGCAACATACTTGAGATGTAGAACTTGTAAAGATATTTATCAAAAATACAATAAGGCGGTGTCTTCACCCACACTTGTGATGAAGAGTTTTCAAAAGCTGTGTGAAATGTCCCCATAATTGGATATTTTCTCCTATGTATCTTTATTCTTTAATTCCATCAATTCTACACTTGGATTGCTTTTCCAATGGGAACTATCCTGGAAGAATTAAGTGTATATTCAAGTTTACTACCTTTATATGCTCATATTTACCTGTCATCTTTCTGGTCTACATGTTGCTCCCATTTTTGTATGCAGGCCTTCACAGATACTAAAGCCAAGAGCTGTGTGAAACAACTAGGCCACAGACACAGAGCTGGCTGAGTGCCGATTCTGTGAACGTCTTTAGGAGCCTCAAGAAACTAGAACATTTAAAGCTTTCACATCTTCCCATCTCTCTCTCTGTGTCGACTCAACTGAAATAATGGCTGATAACACAGGACAGCACACTAACCGTGTGAAGAATATAGCTCCAGTTAGAAAGTATTACTGCTTGACACAGTCTGTGCAGGAAGGTTCACAGCCTGTCTGACTGTGTTTAAGAAATTCGAAGGACAATCTTTCCACCCAGCCTTGAGTCTTTCCACTTCCACCTTGGGAATTCTGTTACTACAGCTAATTGCAACAAGGCACAGAACTAGCGGCTGGGCTGAATTCACATGAGCAGAAGGGATATAAACATTTGTGATGTTGTGCAAAAGGGCATACTAATATATTGCTGAAACAAAATCTTCAACATTCCTTGAACCTGCCAAAATTCTATTTTTATAATTAGAGTACGGAATCCCAAACAAATCATGCCATATCCTGTTTTTCCCCTTTAGAGGAAGAGAGACAAAAGCTGCAAACATAACTGTTAATATAACCTATTATTTCATGACTTCATCCCTGCAGTAAGATTCTTAAAATTGTTACTTTTGGAAAGTAGACTGTGATTTTTCCCTTAAGCCATTTAGTTAGTGTTGACATCAGCACTTTATTATTCTAAGGCTTGAAATCATGATGTGAAGATGTATTTTTAAATGCTCCTGCCTTTGGGGAGAGAAAGGCGGTTGGCTCCCAGTGAATGTCTCAAAGCAATGAAACTGCATTCATATTTTGTATAAAAATGACATTTGAAAGGAGACAGACACTGACGGGTCTAGGAGCAAGGCAGCCAGCTGCTTAGAAGGGATTAGGTTTGCTAATTTAAAAAGGAGGGGAAAAGCTATACACATCGCAAGTCTACGAGCAGTAAGAAGAGCAGCCTTGAATTCAGGCTGTGTCATTTATCCCACCACTGCAGAGCGATGCCACCCTCCCCTCCTCCTCTAGTCTTCCATCTCTTCAGTTTCCACCCACATGGATTGTTGCTACCACCTTTTCTCCTCCCAGGGAGATGGGAGGGTGGACTGGCAGCTTCAGCTCCCGGGAGAGCTGGTGCAGCTACAGTTCTGGAAATAAGCTCACTGGGAATTCGAGCTACCTTCTGAGCACCGAGATTACACACTGCGCTCACACGCTTGCAGGTTCGTATTTCAAGCTCTTCGTGATTACAAATTCCTAATAGGCTAGTAAGATCACCCACAAGAAAATGTTCGCAGAGACTATATTTCAGAACGATTTCGAAATGCCTGTTTTTTTTCGCTGTGAAAATCAGGGCAGGATTGAGAGGCTGTTCACTTGTAATAGGATAATGGTAGAGAGCTGTTTACTTCAAAGGCTTTCAGATCAAGCTTTTAAGGAGAGCAATTAAAAATGTATCTGTGGAAGGATGAGGATGTGCACTGAGAGTACACGGGACAGGATTTTATACTCTTTTCCATCCCTCTTCAGATATGAACAACGCTCCCCGCACCATGGTCTCCAAGGGGCTCGAGAGGATTCCTTCAGTTTCAAAGTGCCTTCCGCCAACTTACAAAGTGTGCCAATAAAACAATAAGGACAGTTATTAACAAATATCACAATGAGTGTTGACATTCTTCTTCAAACTTGCCCTGCGAGACTATATGTTGGTTACAACGATGCTGCTGTGGCCTAAGACATTTTTGGAACTCTTTTTCCTGAATTGTGCTCAGAGAGCTGCTTTTACAAACCACCTAAGAAAACGAATGCCGCTACCTTGTAGTCAGGCCTCATCATTCTCACAGCTGTGAGTGCTCTTGAGCTGTGTTTAAAACTGAGATGTTTCACATCTACTTTGAATTCGGTGGGATGGTATCTGTTACCCATGGTATTTACGAGTTTCTGTTTTGCTTTTTAAACAGACGCTCTCAATTCAAGTATTCATGAACTGCTTATTGAATTTCAAAACTCCATTCATGAATTGTTCATCACCTAGTAAGATTGACTAAGTAATATCTACAGCATTTCCATAGAAATGGGCTCATTATTATTACTACCAGTTTTCAATATTTTCACTTGGCAGGCCAGAAGGAAATAATACTTTAAAACTCATGAAGTATGATTCAGGAGTTCTCAGAAGTTCCAGAAAATGAGACTATGGCCCTGGAGTAAAAACTGACATAGTGAACTATACAGGTTTCAGATGAAATGCAACACAGGAAACTTAAAAACCCTTCAATAAAAATAAAATGGTGACCTTGTGGTATCGACTGTGTGATAACCAGTGAGAAAAATAAAATCTTATTTTTCAGTTGCATAGGAATAACTCAAACATAAAAACCATAAATAAAATACTTAATTTACAAAGAATTCAAACACTATTTTTCATTCAATTTTTTTTATAAATTGTTTTAAATTTTCAAATTTCTATAGGTGCCTTAAAAATCTTAACTGTGCTTATTGTTAAGAAATCATTGAAGGAACAAATACAACTTTGAGGCAAGCGCTCTTAACCGCTGAGCTAAATCTCCAGCCCCGAACTAAATCTCCAGCCCACCAATACAACTTTGAAAATCAAATTTCACTGCAATGCCAATGTTATGTAAATTCTCATAAAATCAGGTTCAAGTTTTTTAAAATTATCCTCCAACATACAATGGGCTATCAGCTTTTATTAAAAAGAAATACACTTCCATCTAAAAACAACTTAATAACATTTCTGAAACACAGATAGCAGGTTATGGAATAGGTTACATTGTAAATATACCCTAAATAAATTATTTAATTGTTCTGTCTGGTCTTCCTCAGGAGCACCTACTTAGTACTAGGCAGTCTCCAGGCAGATATGTACATGGGAGTTTTGAGGGGGTTAGAAGTGAAACGAAGAGTGATATCTCATGAACATTTAAAAACATATGCAACACAATGATTTAGGCAGTCCTATACAATCATGTTCAATTTTTTCCAAGAAAAAGGTAATATTCCTATTTTCCCAGGTTTTGCCTTCCTTCCTAGCAACTGGTTTATCTTGTCTTATGGAGAAAACTGGCTAAAGAAGACTCTAACTGAAAAAGAAACTGCATATATAAGCCTGCTGAAACCCAAGGGCTTTCCCACCTCAACCCTGTCTGCTTTAAAGGAATATGCTATGGTCCATTTGACTGTTTCCATCACTTCATTGACTTATTTTTGTTGACCTAGTGATTATTTCTCTTATTAGAGTGTAGTAAAAGTACTTGGTGCCAACAGAGGTTTGCCGCCTTGCAGTAGCAAAGGGAAGATGAGACCTTAATTACTCTTTTCGGAATGATTCCAAATACTCAAACAGATAACTCATGCATTTATCAACCTTTGTTATTTTCACATACATTTCTCTTTAGGACTTTACTACTCAAAGTGTGACATATTACCAACAACATTATCATTACCTGACAATCTATTAAAAATGAAGATTTCCTGACATATTTCCAAACTATGGGGTAAAAAAATCTGCATTTATTTTTAGAACTAATTTTATTGGTACATTTTTGACATACATAATGATCACGTTCATCAACTCCTGCCTGAATTTAGATCATTTAGGACTTTAATCGTTGACCAAATGGACCTTTAATAGCGGTTGCACCACTGGATACAGAATTTGTACCTGTATATTAAATATCTTAATTTTTTTTCCTATTCCCCTCCTGTCTCTTGAATTCTCCCCCTCTCTATTTATAAACCTTTGTTTCTATTGTTTTCCTCCCATTCTTTTTATTTTTTTATCCCTGTTTCCTTCCTTCTCATCCCTTTCTCCCCTCTCTTGTTCCCTTTTCCATTTGAACATTTTCTTCCTATTTTCCAATATCTACCCACCATTTGGGTCCTATTTACCCTTCGAGTTTCTCACACAGAAGAAACCATGAGATATATAAAATGTGTGTCTGACTTATTTCACCTAACATTATATTCTCAAGGTATATCCACTAACTTAAAAAATGTCTCAAGTTTATTTTTCTTTATGGCACAGTAGTACTTCATTGCATATAAAAACCACGTTTTCTTTATCCAGTCATCCATTGATGGGCATACAGGCTGTTTCTAAGACTGAGCTATTACAAATTGGGCAGCTATAATTGGATGTGCATGTATTGTTGTGGCATGATGCTATGGAAATCAGTATGGAGATTCCTCGAAAAACTAAAACTAGAGGTTGCATTTGACCCACCTATTACCCTTCTAAGTATCTTCCTGAAAGATTTAAAATCTGCATTTTAATACAATACCTTAGTTATCACATGCATTCCAATACTTGAGAAACAGTATATATTCTGGTTACACCTTTTAAAAATACGTGACCTTAGCCAAAGGAAGATCATTTTCTTCATATATAAAATAGGAATAATAATATGCTTATAAGATCTTTTGCTCATATTTTTGACATTTAAAAGGTCTGTTTCTACTCCTTTCCTAGATAAGCATTAATGCCCTTAATTCTTATCAGGATGTCCACTTCTGTATTCCTCAAAATATTGTTTGACAAAATTGTTCCTTAGTCAAAAGGAGTGCAATTTCAACCTTGATTCTGTCTCTTTCAATATTTTTATGAAGACTAAATGACATAATTAAAGTGAAAATGACTAGTAGTTTTTCTGGTACATAAGAATTCCACAAAGTTTATATATGAATATGAATTATATATAATATATATGAATATTAATATATTCAAATATGAATATATAATATATATGACTATGAATGTATTCTAAAACAGCTGAGTGAAATGAATATTTTGTTTTATTTTTCTAAAACCAAAGGACCATAGTTCTAAGTTCCAATTCACAAATTAGACTCAAGGTATCTGTTTAGTAAAAAGCAGCTGTAGTGCTGAGTATTAAGCATGTATTGGCCCGGGAAGCTTTCATGTCTCAAGTAATTGATTCCTTGTTTATCTGGCCACACCATATTTCTTTCTTTTTTTTTTTTCTTTTTTTTTTTTGGTGCTGGGGATTGAACTCAGGGCCTTGTGCTTGCGAGGCAAGCACTCTAACCACTGAGCTCAATCCCCAGCCTCATATTTCTTTTTCTTCTTCCTCTTTCAACTATTTCCAACCATACCTCTTAATAGAATGTCCTACTCTTTTAAAGATCTTGTGTTCAGATCTTACATAAAAACACATTTAAGAAATGAACTCACACTAATAAACAAATTTCTGGTACACAATTATTTTTATATACATGATCATATATTAAAATATGTCCTCATACTAGTCAGTTTTTACTTTTTGCATGTTATCATGACATACAAACGTTTAAAAAACATTTATTGAGAGACTACTGTATACTATACATTTCTAGATAATGGGGACTCAGTGATTCCAAAGTAAGCAAAACTCCTGCTCTATTGGAACAACCAGACATCCACAGGCAAAAGAATAAACCTAGACACAGACTTTACAGCCCTCAAAAGTATTAACTCAGAAGGACAACAAAATATGATAACCTCCATAGATGTCGGAGACACTTGAAAAAATTCAACACCCCTTCATGACCAAAACACTGAAAAGATTAAGTGTAGGAGGGACAAATTTTAACATAATAAAGACCATTTATAATAGCCAACAGCTAATGTTATTCCTAATGAGGAAAGACTGAAAGCTTTCTTAGAGCTGGAACAAGACAAGATGCCCATTTTCCTTGATTTTATTTAACAAAATGCTGGAATATTGAACCAAAACAATCAGACAAGAGAAAGAAATAAAGGGCAGCCAAATTGGAAACAAAGTCAAATTGTCACTGTTTGCATCATCATGATCTTACACTTAGAAACACCAAAAATTATGAACAAAAATGATTAGAATAAGTAAATTCAACAAAGTTGCAAGATACAAAGTCAACCTACAATGTCAGCATCATTGGTATATGCCTTATATATTTTATATAATTGTGAAATATACATAGGCACTAAAATGTATATTGTTCATTAGAAAATTGTTGCAAAAGTATTGTGAACTATCCAAAATATAAATTAAGAAAATAATCCCATCCTGAATGCCTTAAAAATCTCAAAATAAATGAAATAAAATGGTAAAAGATCTTTATAAAAAATTTTAAAACATTGGTTTAGGAGAATCAATATTTTTAGAATAACCACACTACCCAAAGCTGTTTGTAAATTCAGTACGATGCTTATCAAATACAAATATTATTCAGTGAACTAGAAAAAAATCCTAAAATTTACATGGAACCACAAAAAGTTTTTAATAGTCAAGGCCACCCTGAGTTCAAAGAACAAAGCAAGAAGTATTATGCTTATGTGACTTCAAAGTACACTACAAAGCTGCAGGAATTAAAACAGCCTTGCTTTGGCATAAAAAGAGAGACACAGACTAATGGGATACAGTTGATAGCCTAGAAATAAACCCCATGTATTTACAGTTGAATGATTTTCAGCAAAAGTGTTCAGAACATACACTAGAAAAAAGACAGTAAATGTTGCTATTCAATTCAATAAATTGAATATCCACATGTAGGAAAATGAAAGTAGAACTTCTATTTGTTATCAGTTAGAAAAATCAACTGAAAATAGATTAAAGATTTTTTTTTGGGGGGTGCTGGGGATCGAACTCAGGACCTTGTGCTTTCGAGGCAAGCACTGTAACCACTGAGCTAAATCCCCAGCTAAAGATTTAAATTTGTGATCTAAAACTATCTAACTAGTAGAAGAAAATATGGGGGAAATGCTTCATTGGAATGTGCCATGGTATTATTGGACAAGAGCCCAAAAGCACAAAAAAAAAGCAAAAACGGACGATCATCAGAGTGCAGAGACAATCCAAAAATGGGAAAAAAAATATTTGCAAACTATACATACAACAAGAGGATAATATCCACAAGATGTAAGGAAGTGCAATACTTAAAAAGCAAAAGGCCTGGTTAAAAGATTGGCAATAAATCAAAATAGACATTTCTCAAAAGAGTACATACAAGTGACCAACAAGCACATGAAAAAATACACAGTATCAGTAATTATCATGAAAAAGCAATCAAAACCACAATGAGATATTATTCCCCTAGCAAGGGTAACAAGTGCTGGTGAGGATGTGGAGAGAAGTGGACCCTTGTATACTGTTGGTGGAAACGTAAACCAGTATTGGCATTATGGAAAACAGGGAAAATCTCTTCCCCGTTTATTCAACAAATTAAAAACAGAATTAGCACATGATCTGACAGTCCCCCTCTGAATATATAGCCAAAGGAAATGAAATGAGTATGTGGAAGAAACATCTACACTCACATGTTCATTGCAGCACTGTTTATAATAGGCAAGAAATGGAAACAACCTAAGTGTCCAAGGGATGAATGAATAAAGAAAATTCAGGACATATACACCATAGAATACTATTTAGCTGTAAAGTGGATGAAATCCTGTCATTTGAGGTAACTCCAGTGGATGAAATGGGAGGTCCTTATTTTAAATAAAATAAACCAGGCACAGAACGACAAACACCATAAGATCTCACTAGTACATGGAATCTAAAAAAGCTGGCCACATAGAAGTAGAGAGTAGAATGGTGGTTGAACAATCCAGGGAGAGTGTGGTTGACAAGGAGAGTGGGAAGGACTGGTCCATAGGTACTAAGCTGCAGTTAGGTAGCAAGAAGAAGTTCAGTAGTGCTTTTGTACAGGATGACTATAGATAACAATGACATATTATACATTTCAAGAGGCTGGAAGAAAGGATGTTGAAAATGTCACCACAAAGAAATATTGCTTGGGCAGATAAATACGTTTAACCTGATACATGCTATATATATAGGTGCACATGGTAACCCATCTATTTGTACAATTTTGTGGTTTTATACAGGTGAAAAATACATTATGAAATGGATCATCAGCTTAAATGTCAAATACAAAAACACAAAACTGCTAGAATGTAACATAGAAGTAAGTCTAGAAGACTGGGGGTTTGATGACTTTTTAGACAAAACATCAATGGCATACTAAACAACAAAGAAATGTATAGGCTGGACGTCATTAAACACTCCTGCAAAAAACAGTGTGAAGGGAACGATACGACAAAAGGGAGAAAATATTTAAAGGAGACTTATTTAATAAGGGGCTATTGTTCAAAATACACAAAAACTGTTAACAAACATCTCAGCAAGGAAGATACACAGGTGGCAAACAAGCATATGATAAGATGAATTACATTGTACGTCATTCGGTAAATGCAAATTAAACAACAACAAGATACCATTACAACACACCTGTTAGAATAGCCCAAGTTAAAAACTCTTAAAACACAAAATGTGGGTGTTGTGGAAGTGAATGTGGCCTCCCTTAGTCCCTTCCACTCTGTTTTGAGGAGGTTCCATAGGATTCATTTCCTCGAATCTTTTGCTTTGTCCTCTTTCTGTTTTCTTCCTGGGGTGCTGATCGGGGTACTTATGCAAGCACTTCTGTATGGAGCAAAACTGATCTTGAGAGTCACACAGACTTTGATCTCTTAGTGCAAAAGTCAACAACAATCCACCCACTGAGGTAAAGTCCAGCCAGCTGAACTCAAATCTCCTTGGGCAGCATCAGCCATGCTCGTTTTTCAATTCTAGAATTTCACTTCCCCTTTCTAAATTTCAAGTATTTCGGCAAAATCTGTTTTTCCCGTAATTCTTTTGTTTTGTTGAATGTGTTAATCATAACTATTTTTAAATTCTATCTGCTGATCAAAATAAATTTCACGAGTCTTTTATTATCTATTTTTATCTTTTATTTGAATGGAACTTTGCTTTATTAATGCATAATTTAAAAAACTGAAAATCTAATACCATATAAGCAGAAATGTAAGTGATATGAAATTTCTCCAAAACACGTTCAGTCTTTCCGTTGCTAGGCATAAGGAATGTGGACCAGCTATTATAATCCAAACCGGGCGGAGGTTGAGGCTAGATTTAAGTGTTACTAAAGATTTGCCTACTTTTAGCAATCTTAGGTTTAGCTCTCCATTGAAATCCAAGTGTGCACAGGTAAATTCTGACCTCTAATCCTGGTTTTCTTAACCCATGAAGACTATTGAAAAATTTTCTTTGGTTTTTCAGTTTGTTTCTTTTCTTAATCTTGTACCCTGTGCTTTTAAAATTTGATAGCTATCTTGAGCGAAGCTGAAATGGTATTTGTGTCAGTTCTTTGTACCACCATTCTTAGTGAGAATCTGACCCTTTTGATATTTTGTGTTTGCCTCTAACCCCACGGTGCTGGTAAAAGCTATGTTGCTTCTTGATCTATTAGTAGAGGCCTTCTGCCTGGGTCCATGCTGGGTTTATCTGTTTCCTGCCCTGCATGTAGAATCCTGAATGGGAAAAAAAAAAAAAAATGGCTGCAAACTGTTGGTTCACTTAACCTTGAAACAGCTTGCCTTTCAAGGTTTAGGTCCTCCAAATTCTGGTCACTTCAGTAGTTTCCAATGCATATAATGTAATTTTTAAAAAAGTCAGGCTTCTATGTTCTATGACAGAGCATTTGTCTATTGTAAGACATACATCTTACTTATAATTAGAAGCCCATCTATATATAACTTTTTCTAGCTTCCATAGTCCTTTTCCTTCTACTCTATAAATTCTTGAGAGCAAAGAGTTTACCTGTATTCATCACTATATTGAAAGTTTGTAATGAAAACAATTGCTATATACTAGGAAATAAATACCTAGTGAACTAATGAAAAAACAAAGCTCACATAAAACATGTCACAGATAAAAGCCATCTACTTACTTCATTCCTTTTATTGTCAGAAGCAGCTAAGGCTAGAAGGAAAAATCGCTGTTTTGGAAATCAGAAAAAACATTTAAATTTGTCTTTTCTGACCATTAGCCTTAATGGCCTTTATATGTCATTACTCTCACTTGCTCATTTCAAAAAATAAATGGCACACTAATTGTGAAAGGCACTTTTAAATTTTAAAATAATGAACCATCAGCTGTATCTGCATTCCTTCCCGAACCTGTGAAAAAGAGACATACTAACAACTACTTTCTGGTCCATCTTCATTGAAAAGTCCACCCTGGCTAGAAAGAAGAAACATGAATGTAAGGAATAAAATATCTTTTTTCTTCTTGCTATCACTAGTATCCATTTTCACCCACATTTCAATTCAATTTTGCTTAGACCATACAAAAATAGGAAGAATTGCTTTATAATGGCTGAATTAAATCAGTGGTGCAGTTGGAAGGGGAAAAATTGATTCAGTCACTGTGAATGGTTCATTGGATTTTAGAAAACAACAAAAGCCCTATTTAAATTAGTGACACTTGAAAGATTTCTGATCTTAATGATGATGGGTGATCACAGCAGACCGAGTGTTCAGAAGTTCAAAACTTCATTCTTCTCCTCGATTGCTGGAACTTCCTTATGTTTTGCTGAGGTCACTGGCAATGTGCAAAGAAGAAATAGTTGTCCATCACAGAACTGGTCTCAGGGAGAAATGAATTAGCTTAGAATAAGAGTTTATATTCAGTGTATTACTTTTCACTGATAGGGGCAGACCTGGAATCCTTAAAAAATGCTTGTCTAAATGCTGAAGCAAAATACACATATTTGGAAGTTTATCAAGAGAAAGACATTTTCCCTTGAGTTGAACTGAAAATTACAGTCAAATTATGTGACTCAGGTGTCATAATTTCCAGTATTATAAGGCACAAATTATCCAAGTTGCAAATCAACAAAAGACTTCCATATTCCAAATCTCACATTGTTTCAGAATATGATCTCATTAAAAATATATTGAGCTGTTTTTAATAGATGCATGCATTTATTCATTAATTCAACAAACTTTTATTTCAAATCTACTATACCAATTAGGAAAACTAGTAATTAATTCAAACAAACAACCAGCTGGAAATGTTGGCACGCACCTGCAATTTCAGCACTCAGGAGGCTGAGGCAGGAAGATTGTGGCTACATAGTGTGTTCAAGGCCAGCATGGACTAGATAGAGTGAAACCTTGTTTCAAAAAATATATAAGCAGATAAAGAAAGTGCATATGGATCTCAAGTCTTGAGATTTGCTTCTGAAATCACTTTACTGTGTGTATATACATACACACACAATTTACTCTATACACACACACACATAGATATACAATATATACATACAGAAATGTCCACGTAGCCCTCAGTTTTAATGTTCGGTGAGTTTCCATATCTTTGTCTAGAAAATTAACACTCTTTGAAAATAAAATAATTTCATTTTACCTAAAATGGGAACCTCAAACCATAACATATTAGTTGTAAGTTAAAAAACCTATCACATTATCAATTTGTATTGTCTCCCTACACATTTAATTACTGATAGCACGTAACAATCGACTCTAATTCATACATATTCCCAGTATTCATATTTTTTTTTCATATTTATCTTTAATTAATCATCTAATATTATTTTTGTTCAGCTAAACTCCATGGAAACTGATGTTTGGAAAATGTAACATTCCGTGCAGCATGCTTTAAAAATAATTTTATATAGCTAAAATAATTCCTTGAGCATATCTGCTTTCAAACGAGAAACCTCCTTTCCCAAGAATTCCCCTTTCCTTTATGATTGTTTAAAGTGAAATTAGAGGGCCCAAGTGACTCCACCGTGGGCACGCCACCTGCCCGGCTGCCTCCCAGAGGGATGGCCAGCACCAAGGACCTGCCTAGCCCCTGCTTGGAGACCCAGAAACAGTGTGGTGGGTCTCCTGAGCATGAGAATACTGTGTAACAGGTGAGGGACTGCTTCATGGGCTCTCACAGGCCACAGCCCCGGCCCCGGCCCGAGCAACTCCACTGTAGGCACACCTCCTGCCCGCGTACTGGCATGGTCTAAATCCATCAACATGAATAAAACCTAGACCTTGACACTGGTGACACTATCTTCTGCTGGTCCCCCACCCCCTTCTTTTTTTTTTTTCTCTTTTTTAGTTTTTTTTTGTTACTTTCTTTATCCTTCCCTTTTTCTAAGCCACCAATACCAATTAGAGCCAAACATGACCTTGTCACTGAAGATAATCCTGGCAACATAAAGGTCATAAGAGCCAAGAAATGCATATACCCAGAAGAAACTGTAAAAACACACATTCCCTAGGAGAACACTATTACCTATTTTAATGTAACCTCCCACAAAGTATCAAACCAACATGGAGAACAAGCTAAGAGGGGTAAATTACCTATGTATACAAAGAAAATGACAAGACATAGAAGCAAAACACAACCCCAGACCCCCAGATCACCCAGAACAAACACAGAGGACAATGACAGAGGAAATCAGAAGACACCCAATCAAACTCTCAGACATGATAGCACCAGAAGTTGAAAAGCAGGTGGGTACAGCTATAGAGAACATCAGACTAGAAATAATTGTCCAAGTCAAAAAAGAGATGACAAGCATAATGAAAGATTTGCTTAGTGAGTCCAGGGTAGACACAGATAAAAAAAAAAAAAGAGAGAGAGAAGCTTAGAAAAACAATGGAAAACTTGAACATTCAACTTAGCAAAGAAATGGAACCCATGAAACAGATCCAAATAGATATCCAGGAAATAAAACCTTGCTGGAAAGTATACGCAGCCGACTGAATGAGAGTGAAGATAGAATCTCAGGCCTAGAAGACAGGTCAGCAATTAGTAACAATGAAAAGAAAGACCTCTTGAGAATAGCTACAGAATATGAAAAATCACTGCAACAGCTACAAGATGATGCAAAGAAGAACAATATAAGAGTGATAGGAGTGAATGAAAAAGCAGGAGACAATGCAAAGGATCTAAAAAGACTATTTACAGAAGTAATGTCAGAAAACTTCCCAAGCATAAGAAAAGAACTTGATACTCAGATAAGTGAGGCATATAGAACCCCAATTACCCATAACCAAAATAAATCCACAGCAAGACATATAATAATCAAGATTCCAGAAATTCAGCAAAAGAACAGAATACTGAAAATTATTAGAGAAAAAACCCAAATCACCTATAAAGGTAAACCCATCAGAATCACAGTGGATTTCTCTACATAAACCCTTAAATCAAGGAGAGCCTGGAGTAAAGTATTTCAAGCTTTAAAAGAAAACAATCTCCAACCCAGATTGATGTACCCGGCCAAACTATCTTTCAAATTCAACAATGAAATAAGATACTTCCATGACAAAGAATAACTGAAGAAATGTATGACTTCCAAACCACTTTTACAAAATATCGTGAAGGAGATCCTGTAAAAGGAAAGAGTTAACTATAATTACAAGAACACTAATAAAAACCCACCAGGTAAGACAAGCAGTTGAACTGAGGTGAATCACAGAACCAACAACAGAAAAGATATATGGCAAAGATGAGTCAACTCATAACAGCTGTAACCATCAATGTAAATGGGCTCAACTCACTTATCAAAAGAAACAGGCTAGCATAATGGAGCAAGAAAGAAGATCCAGCAATATGCTGCATACAAGAGACATGTTTAACCCAAAAGGAAATACATAGATTGAAATTCAAAGGATTGAGAACAGTATTTCATGCAACAGGAACCCAGAAAAAAGCAGGGGTAGCTATCCTAATCTCAGACAAAGTAAACTTTGAACCAAGACCAATCAAGAGGGACAAAGATGGTCATTACATATTTCTCAAGGGAAAACTCCAAGAGGAAGAAATAACAATCATTAATATTTATGTGCCAAATATTGGTGCACCTAAATATGTAAAACTAATATTTAGGGACATGAAAGATCAAATAAACCTAACACATTTATAATGGGAGACTTTAACACCCCACTGTCACAAGTAGACAGATCAACTAGACAGAAAATTAACAAAGAAATATCAGAACTGATTAACTCTGTGAACAAATGGATTTAGCAGATGTCTACAGAGTGTTTCACCCTACAACAGTGGAATACACATTCTTCTCAGCTGCACACAGGTTGTTTTCCAAAATAGACCACATACTAGCTCATAAAGGACACTTAAGTAAATGTAAGGGAATTGAAATTATCCCATGCATACTATCGGACCATCGTACAATGAAACTAGAATTCAATGGCAACAGAAACCAAAAAAAAAAAAAAAAAACCCACAAACAAACACATAAACAAATTGAAAGTAAGTAATATCCTTCTGAATATCAGTTGGGTCACAGGAGAAATTAAAGAAGAAATTAAGCAATTTATACAGTTAAATAATAATGACAATACAACATACCAGAACCTATGGGATACAATGAAAGCAATGTTACAGGGAAAGTTTATCTCATTGAACTCCCACATCAAGAAGACAAAGAGATCAAATAAAAAACTTAATGTTGAACCTCAAACAACTAGAAAAAGAATAAATGAAACCCCAAGCTCATACAAGAGAAGAAAATATTAAGATCAGAGCTGAAATCAACACAACTGAGACTAAGAAAACCATACAAAGAATCAATGAATCAAAGAGTTGGTTCTTTGAAAGACTAAACAAAATAGAAAAACCCCTAGCCAACCTTATAAAAAAAAAAAGATAGGAAAGACCCAAATTCATGCAATAAAAGATGAAAGTGGTGCAGTCATAACTGACCCGTCAGAAATCTGAAGGATCATCAACACCTAGTTCAAGAACCTATACGCAAACAAGATGGAAAACACGGGAGAAATGAACAGATTCTTAGAAACATATGAATTACCAAAACTAAACCAAGAAGAGATAAAAACACTTAATAAACCAATATCAGCCACTGAAATTGAAGAGGTAATTAAAAACCTACCAACAAAGAAAAGCCCAGGTCCTGATGGCTTCACAGCCAAATTCTATAAGAAATTCAAAGATGAATTCCTCAAACACTTAAATGAAATTGAAAAGGAAGCAGTACTTCCGAAATCATTCCTGGAAGCAAGCATTACCCAGATACTAAAACCAGAAAAGGACCCAACTGAAAAAGAGAACTACAGGCCAATCTCCCTAATGAACATAGATGTGAAAATTCTCAACAAGATTCTGGCCAAAGAGAATACAATGAATTATCAAGAAGATTATACACTACAACCAAGTAGGATTCATCCCAGGGATGCAGGGATGGTTCAACATATGCAAATCAATATATGTAACACACCATATCAACAAAGTCAAAGACAAAAATCACATGGTCATTTCAATAGATGCAGAAAAAGCATTTGACAAAATCCAACACTCATTCATGATAAAAACACTACAGAAATTAGGAATAGATGGTCTATATCTAAATCTGATAAAAGCCATATATGACAAACCAACAGCCAACATCACACTAAATGGTCAGAAATTGGAAGCTTTCACACTAAAATCTGGAAGAAGACAAGGTTGCACACTATGACCACTATTATTCAACATAGTTCTAGAAACATTAGCCAGAGCGATTAGGCAAGAGAAAGAAATAAAATAAAGATAGGGAAGGAAGAATTTAAACTATCATTATTTGCGGATGACATGATAGTCTACATAGAAGACCCAAAAAACTCCACCAAAAAACTTCTAGATTTAATAACTAAATTCAGTTGTGTTGCTGGATACAAAGTCAACACCTAAAAGTCAATAGCATTCCTATACACAAACAATAAACCCCCTGAAAAAGAAATAACAGAAGATATACTTTTCACAATTGAATCAAAAAAATACTTAGGAATCTAACAAAGGAAGTAAAAGATCTTTACAACAAAAACTACAGCACTTTAACAAAGGAAATTGAAAGGGATATCAGAAAATGGAAAGATATCCCATGTTCCTGGGTAGGAAGAATCAACATAGTGAAAATGGAAATACTTCCTAAATTACTATACAGATTTAATGTAATTCCAATCAAAATACCACTAACATACTTCGAAGAATTAGAAAGGACAATCGTGAATTTCATCTGGAACCAGAAAAGACCAAGAATAGCAAAAACAATCCTAAGCAACAGGGGAAAGACAGGGGGCAACACAGTTCCCGACCTAAAATTATACTATAAAGCTACAGTGATAAAAACAGCATGGTACTGGCAAAAAGACAGACCCGAGGAGCAGTGGAACAGATTGGAAGATATAGAAACAACTCCAAACACACTCAAATATGTTATCTTCTACAAAGGAGCCAAACACCCTCACTGGAAGAAAGATAGCCTCTTTAACAAATGGTGCTGGAAAAGTTGGCTTGCCACATGCCAAAAACTAAAACTAGATACATGTCTCTTACCATGTACTAAACTAAAATTGAAGTGGGTCAAAGATCTAAACATTAAAACAGAAACACTAAATTTACTGGAGAATACAATAGGAAGAACTCTTGAAGACTTACAGGTAGGAAAAAAATTTATGAGCAGAACCCAGACTGCATGGGAAACAGTACAAAGAATCAGTGCTTGGGACCACATGCTATTAAAAAGCTTTTGCACAGCAAAAGAAATCATCAATAGAGCAGGGTGAAACCCCACAGACTAGGAAAAAATTTTTGCTAGCTATCCATCAGACAAAGGTCTAACATCTAGAATATACAAAGAACTCAAAAAAAATTAAACCTCCCAAATTTAAAGATCCAGTCCAAAACTGGGCAATTGAAATGAATAAACATTTCTCAGATGAAGAAATAAAAATAGCAAATAAATATATGAAAAAGTGTTCAACATCACTAGTCATTCGAGAGATGCAAATCAAAACAACATTAAGATTCCATCTCACTCCAGAAAGAACTGCGTTTATGAAAAAAATCAATGCTGGTGGGGCTGTGGGAAAAAGGAACCCTCCTCCACTGTTGGTGGGAATGTAGAGTAGTCCAGACACTGTGGAAATAAGTGTGAAAATTCCTCAAAAAACTACAACTAGAGATTCCATTTGATCCCGCTATTCCCCTACTGGCGATCTTCCCAGAAGAATTAAAATTGTCATACTACAGGGATATATGCACAACTATTTTCATAGCAACACAATTTGTAATAGCTAAGTCTTGAAAACAGCCTAAATGCCCAACAACCAATGAATGGCTAAAGAAAACGTGGTTTTTCTATACAATGGAGTACTACACTGCCATAAAAAAGTATAAACTAGAGTCATTTGTATGTAAATGGATGTTCCTTGAGAACATACTATTAAGTGAAATAAATCAGACACTCATGAGTAGACATTGAATTGTTTCTCTGATATGAGAAACCATAACTGTAAATAAGGACAAAGAGGTGTAATAGATATCATATGAAAGGAAGATAATATACAAAGGAGAGGAGTACTAGAAAGAAAGAAGGGGGAAAAGCAGGAAGGGAAAAAATGAAATAAAGAGGAAAGGGAAATCATGGAGAAATGTGAATAAACCTGCTGTAAATAGGGACGGAAGGAACAGAGGGGAGGGGTGGGGAAGAGTGGGGAGAACCAGGATTCATCATGTACAGGTACAAAATAAATGTGATGAATGTGATCATTATATGTACAATGTACCAATACATGTTCTTGTTTTAAAAAACTAAAAAAAAAAAAAAAAGTGAAATTAGAGTATTTTCTTTTGATCAGCATTTTTCTGTATGATAAGGTCGAAATTGCTACTAAATAATTTATAGCACCAGGCCAAGGGCCCACTTAAAACTTTTTCAAGCATGAAAAAATATGGTTATAGGAGAACTAAAAGCAATAACAGTAATTAAAATCTAAACCATAATGTGCTTGTTCAAATAAGCATACTCTTCATTAAATCCTTTCAAAGTGTATAGGAAAATAATTGAAAAGTAGTGATTATCGTATGAAGAATAATGAATACAGAGAATTATAATATATTGAAACTGGAACTCACTGATAAAAAACTGTGTTTCTGGACAAGTGTATCTTCTATTCCCTAAATGCCTAATCTCTGATGTGTGCTAACTATAGGAGTCTCATTAGATATTTTAAAAGAAAACAACTGCCTAAAAAGAGAAAGGAAAACTAGTTTTGCCTGGACTTTTTCATAATGAAACACAAGAAAGTTTTCTCCACATATGTAAATCCTCAACTCTTCTTAGTTGTTTGAAGTTCCAGCAAGTATAAATTATGAACCACATTATAAAAATGTTGACATGTAATTATTTTTAACTGGTGATTATGCATATTTTTATGTTCATATGTTCATAGTTTTTTTTTCATTTTATTTTACTTAGTTGCATCTACAGTGAAATAACTCCAACAAATGATCCAGCTTTTGCTTTTAGTGGATATTTTATTTCATTGATATTACTAAAGCCACTCAGATTCAACACCTCAATATTTTCTTTTAACTGTATTAGCATTTAACTCATGTACAAGCTCTGTTAAACAGACTTGGTTTTCTTATTATATATACTCATTATTCAAACCCTCTATTACTTTTGTCACTTAAAATATTCCCAGTTGCGGCATTTTACATGCAGATTCATGAAAGCATTTTGAAAGATTACGAAAAATTACTTTGCTCTGAAACATGATCCAAGAAAAAATTGGAGAAGGTTCAGAGTACCACATAAAATTTATTTATTTATTTTTATTTAAATAGGAGGCTAAAGTTAGATGTAATTAAGCCTCTCTAGCATTGTATATTTTAGTATATGTGCTGCCGAAGGGAGCACAGTCTAGTATTTTATAAAATGGATTGTGATAAGGAAAAATGTTGATAATGTACCTTAATACATGAGGGACGGTATAAAAGGTAGGTGATTTGAATTGAAGCACCAGAGTCTTAAATAAAATAATGAAGATAATGCCTGATAATTAGGGTTATTAATTATTGAAATATGTTCCTTAGAGGTCTATTGGAATTCCCCCTTTTAAAAGTGGGCTTGAGTAATAAGAAATTGTAGAGATTACCATTAGCTAGAAATGGAGAGGTTCTCTCTTAATATGAAGAATAACCAGCACCACATTTAAATGCAACTCTGAAAATAATCACATTATAATTTGGGTTAATTGCAGAGGAATTACTAGACTGATGTTTTATTAATTCAGTAGGCCGTAAATCAGATATATTTGTTATAATTTTGGTAACCTGACATTATAATCATAATACTTGGAGATAACATGCCTTTCCATATACTAAAACTAATTGGAAATCAAAGCATCTGGGTAAAAAATAAATATACCAAAATAGCTATCCTATATAACAATTGGTACAAAAAATACAAACTATTCAGAAAAATTTTAACTGTAAGTGTAATTCCACTGTATTATCATAGTTATGAAAATAAATTGCACTACATGAGAGAAATCTTATAAAGAGGCATAACATGAGCTTGTCTAGTAAGAATAAATATCTAAAGTATTTTAGAATAATTATGAGTTTAAGCAATTGTAAGCAAAATCTCAAATGAAAAAAGGTTTTTTCTTTTTTTTGCAGGAGTAACTTGGAGTATCAACTGAATAAAACAGGGACGATTGGCCAAGTTATTTTTAAAAATAGACTGAACAGTACATATTTTATCAGATATTAGAAATATAACAAGATATATATCAGTTTCATAATTTAGTCAGTGTGCACATTTCTAGTGAGTAGTCTACTGCAATGTTTCTTGATTTGTTTTCAACCTGTTGGCAGTCTGTAAGGAATTTCCAATAGCCACAAAATGAATAAAATGCCAATTAAATCCAATTTGTAATCTGAGCTAAAAGTGATAGAACATTTCAGTTGAAATATAGCAGAGATGACTTTCCCTTATTTTCTCTAGTGATGTCATGCTTACTCTGTAAATTATGTTAAAGTTCTCATAAAAATGATTTGTAGAACTTGCTGCATTGCCTGACTCTTTTTATCAGTTTTTTTCATCGTTTCCTTAGTTTTTCCTATGGGTAACTATTTTTATTATTGTAAACTTACCTACGTGGGGATTATTTTTAGATTTGCAATGAAACCTGTATGCATATATGCATTTATTCATCTTTGCAAAGTTAGGACATTTCGTATATTGTTTTTCATCCTGCTTTTTAATACTAAATTATATCTTATGGATCACTGTATATAAACTTACAGAGTGTTCATTCTATTATGCAGCTGTGTGATATTCCATTGTGTATATAAACTATAGCCCCAACCAACATGACTCAATCTTAACATAATAATTATTTAAGTTATTTGGAATCATGTGTTACACTAAATAATAGCACAATAATAACTTTTGGCATTATAAATTTTATAATTTTTACTGGTATATTTTTGAGATTGACTCCTAAAGGGGTATACTGTGTTAAAAATTAATACTTGCTGAGAAATTTTTCTTGATATTGCTGAATTCTCCAGTTTTCTACTCCTATAAGCAATGTATAAATATTTCTGTTTCCATATAGCAGAGTTTGTTGTCAATTTTATAATTTTTTCCAAGCAAACAGCTGAAAGGAATAATTTTAATGTTTATTTTCATTATTATAAATAAAATTGAGCATTTCTTTTTATATGTTTAAGGGGTATTTTCATTTCTTCCTCAGTGAATCATCTCTTTACTTATCTTACTCAGTTTTAAAGTGCTTTATTGTTGGTTTTGTCTTCCTCAATTTTTAAGATCCTTTTGTATTTTAGAATAGCCTTTAGCATGTTAAAGCCCAAATAATTCTCAGTTTGTTACTTTTGGTGTTCTTGGGAATGCAAATTTTAATGTAAATATATTAATATATTCTATATTAATCATTGGTGTCAGGATTAAATTTTTTCCATAATATGTTTATAAATTAATTAATTCGCACTCTCTTGAAGAATGTAATGGTTCTAGCTTTTATATCTCTGATTCATTTGTAGTTATTTACTACCTGATACGCCATGGTATATGAACTCGATTTTATCTCATTCCAAATAGCTATACAGTACAAACAGTTATTATCAACAAGTCCTTATTTCTTCACATTTTTGTCTTGTCTTGTTCTTCATATACTACATTTCTATACGCATTTGGATCTATATTTGAACTTTGGAATCTGTTACATAGGTTGATATACATGAATAATGGACAATTTTATTTATAGAGCTTTTATAATGTGTTGTGACATCTGGTAGGGCTATGCCCCCATTATTCCTTTATATATACATATTTTATATACATATATATTTTATATATACACACATCTATACATATATACATACATATTTTTGCTGCAGTTTCCTGGTAATTCTCATTTGTTAATTTTTATATAAATTTTTAAATCAATGCTTAAAAACAAACCTCATATTTTATACAAATCATAAACATTTATATGTGGTAAAGAATTGACATTTTTATCAGTTGTCATACCAAAGGACAATAAATGCAGAATCCACCTAAAAAGTGTATACACAATTCAGGTAAAGAAAAACAGCATGATTTTTTTTAGCAGATGGTGTTAACCTCGTTGGGGGACCGTAAAGGGTGTCGATTATCACAGAAAACCCACTATACTGCTGGCCTGCAGAGAAGAAATTGAAAATGCATGTGCAGCAGTCTCAGCGATAGAAGTAACCCAAGCAGCAGTTCGCTGCACTAACAAATGTCTGGAAGCTGATGGCCACCACTTTGAGCGCCTCTTGAAACTGTAGAGACCAAAAGTAACTTGTATTAATCTCGTGATGTTCCAGTAAATTTAGTATTCAAATATTTATAGAAGTTTTTCTTTTCCTGAAATGTATACATTTTTTAGTCGACTCTGTACATTTATTTCATTTGTTTAAATTTTTATATCTTTTATTGTATTTTAAAGTTTTTCTCAGTTTTTCACAATTTTTCAAGTTTTGCATAAATAATTTTCTTGCTTTTTGTAGTTAGTATGTTTGTTGTTATTACTACTGAAAATAGGAATTTTTCTGATGTATCTTCTAACCGGTTATTCAATTAATTGATTTCTGTATGCTCAATTACTGTTATTTTACTATTTTCTCTCATTGTTTATAATGTTTTTCCACTAGTTCTCGTGTTGTCAGATATAAAATCATGTCATCTGCAAAACTTTTTAAAACTCTTATTCCCCTAGCACTCTTTTAATATCATCAGGTAACAGCTCAAAATTATCTCAATAGTAATTGTTATAGTAGTACGTTATCTTGTTTCATACTTTGAAGAACAGGTATAATATTTCTTCGAGTATTTGTTTTCCAGTATATTAATGAATCTTTTCTGCATTAATACTTCATAACAAACAACCCCAGGATGAAATGGTCTTTCTATAAGCACATTTCTTACAGAAGCATTGTACCTTTGCCTGACTCATGTGACCTCAGCTGGGCTTAACTCCAGGCTCGTTAAGCTCAGGTCTGCTTCTTCTATCTTCTCCTGACAGGAGCCAGGTTAAAGGAACAGCCTCTATGGGGAGCCAGCTATTTTATCACACAGGCCAAGAGCTCAAGAACAAAGACTATAAGAAGGAAGTATCTTTTTTTTTTTTTGAGATATGTCTCAGTATGTTGTCCAAATCTCAGACTCATGGCCCCAAGAGATGCTCCAGCCTCTAAAAGTGGTTGGGCAGACAGGCACACAGCGTCATGCACTGTGTTTTGTGAAGTCTCTGTTTAGAATGGGCAAACTGTCAATTCTACCCGCATTATTGGTCAAGGCAAGTTGTACAGTCAAGTTCAAAATCACTGCAGCAGGAGATTGTGCTCAGACCACAGGCAAACCCTGGGAAAACAGAAAGCTAAGATGTAAATAATAAAACATACCATAAGTATGCTAAAAACACCTCCATTGATTCCTATTTTAGTACAAAATATTTTAATCACAAAGACTGTGTTTTGCAAAATGACTTCTTTGGCATAGAGAAATGCATATTTTAGAATTATTAATAAAATGAAAATCATATGAAAATAATGTTGATTTTCTGCTGTTAGTTGGTGCATTCTTGAAGTGGAGTCCATTTTATGAAATACTGTTTCATCAATGTGCTTTTGGATTGTATCATGAATAGTGTAAGACTTTTGTAGTCACTATTCATAAATGAGATAGAGATTTCTTTTAAATTTTACAATAAAAATTGGGTTGGTTTTCAATGACATCTCTTTTCCTATTCTTTGTAACATGTAAGTAACATTTAGATAAATGTATTTTTTAAGGTTTGCAGATACTGAGTATAAAAACTGTATAGTACATTTTGTTGTTTGCTTGTTACTCTTTTTTGTGTTTGGTTTATTTTACAATGGAGCTTAGCACACATGGTCTCAAGTCCGAATACCAGTGGAGTCCCTGTTTCCAACTGAACCCTCCTGAGCTTGGTTTACTGTCTGCATTTTTATCAGCCTTTTGGTTTGCTGAGCTTAGACCAGAACCTCTCATCAAGCTTGGCTGACAGCATTCAGTAAACTGATCGAAGTAATCACTGGGCTTCTTGCAAAATTTATCAAATAAGACCCGTAACCAGACGTATCTAAGTCAAAGACAGATAAGGTCCATAGCCTTTAAAGTTTGAGCTTAAAAAAAATGGCTTGGACTTTACAGTACAAATAACAGACTATCAAAAGGCAGTAGAGTAATAGAGAAAGGGTACTGAATGACAGTAGGACCCAAGAAATTTATAGAAAACCAAGTTTCTTCCATATTACAATGAAATAAAATTTCCAGATATACAAAGACTCAAAAGGTTCAGAAAACCTGCCACCTCTTTAAAATAATTGAACACAATGTATAATTCATATAATTGTATAATTTATATATGTGTATTGAAAAAATGTATATGTATAATTTAAAAATGTATAGACTAATCTCATTTGAAATACCAATTCCAAATAAAATATCTGCCAATATAGTAAAAAAGAAAAAGCCCTTTGACAAGGTAAGGCTATTTATCACACATTCAAATACTGCTTATATTTTGTAAAATATATTCATATAATTCATCCTATCAAGGAAATGGGGAAAAAGGATTGAGCGATCCCATTTATGCAATCCAACTTGGAACGATATCAACTGTAATGCTAAATTATAACTCTTGCCTTGTTATTTTATCATCACATAAACTACTTTGTAATCTTCTTTGAAAAAGGTTTCATTTCTTAAAATTATGAATGGGAGATTATTTGAAGTAGAAAGATGTAGATGAAAAGGGTTACGAAACTTTTCTTCAGTTACCAAAATATTCCCATCTCTTCATTTACCTGATCTTTTTATGGGTTTCTAAATTGAGGTGTCATTTAAATGTTCCGCATAAAGTATAGCAACTCATGCTCATATATGATAGATAGTCAAATAAATAAAGGTGGTGTGATGGACTTAATGTGGGCAACTTGAGCAGGAGCACCTAGCTGGACTGAGTTGGTGTCGTTCTGGGTGTAGAGGATCCACTCGAGGATTGTTGCTGACACAAAGAACAGGGGCAGAAGAAGTGTCCAGCTGTTTCCCAGGAGAAGCTCTGTTGCTACTGGTTCTCCCAAAGGGGACTCGGCTGTTCTCGTCGCCGAAGGAGCTCGGGGCCTTGCTGTTGTCGAGGGTGGCTGCTGTTCAGTTCAGGAAAGCTCTGGTTATCATCTCTACTGTGAGCAACATATCATGGTTCTAATATAGATTTCTTCAGCCTTTTGGTGCAGGCATGGACTTACATGAAACAATGCCTTGGGCTCTCAGCCCTTGATTAAATGTTTTAGATCTCCAGTACATAGATATTCTGCACTCTTCGTGCATCTGGCTTGTGTGTGTGAATGTCGTAACTTGTAAATGTCCTGTATTAAATCTACTCTCTTACAAACCATTGACTCTAGAAAAGTAACTACTACAGGTGGTACTTGAACAAATAAAATAAATATAATAAACAAACAATATAAGCATATTTATTATTACTTCCCCAGTATAAAATTTCTCAATATGAATCACCTCCAAAGAGATAGAAGAATCAGAAGTTTTAAAATGATTTTTTGCTTTAGTAAAATGATGACTTTTATGTTTAGAATTCATAAAAAATTAAAATTTTTCTTGAATTTTCAATGTCAGTTTTTTGAAATGAATTCTATTTCTTTTTAAACACATCAATGACATTTATCTGAGGCATTATAAGAATCAATATAAAGTTCACACTATGCAAATATCACTTATATCTGGGAAGGCTAAAGCTATAAAGTTCCTGTTGAGATTAGCATAGCTTCAACATCTCAGAGTCTTAAGAGAGGAACAGAGGAGACAAAAGTATAACACGTATCAAAAAGGTCAATTATGAGCTTTGATCCAGTATTTTTCTAGAAGATTATGACTAAACCTCACATTTGGCTGTGTGATACAAAGGTAAGTAAATGTTAGTCAACAAAAGGAATGTATTTTTTATTTTGACATAGGCTATTATTCAGAATGTAGTTATTTTTCTTTCTCTTAATTCATTTACTCATCAATTCATTCATTTATTCATTCAATATGTCAAACAATAAGTCAAATACCTGCATCATATTTTGATTTTCATCGGCAAAAAGGATATATCTGCTTGAAAATGCAAAAAACAAAAAGATACTGAAGAGCACAAACAAATAATATCAAGAACAAAATACTGTGGATTTAATAGACCAGACAATTTAATCTTTTAAAATAGTATTGTTGAATATAGTTCTGCTCGAATAGATGAGGAATGTAAAGCAAAGAATAGTACCACCAAGGATGAGAAGATGTAATTATGTGACTGAAGAAACTGTATCTGTATCAGTGCTCATTAGGGAAACAGATTTAATAGAAAATTCATAAATATATAAGGATTTACATGTAGGCTTACAATGGCCATCTGCAGAGGTAGGTGTGGAAAAGTGCAAAAGGGTTGTCTCTGCGGTAGAGCTCCTAAGGATCCAGTCATAGGTGGAAAGTCTGGAGCTCACAGTAGTGTCCCTTGTGAGTCTACATCAGGAAGCCAAAGGGTCTGCATGGGAAGACAGGAGATGGATGTCCAAGGCAAAGACGAAGACTGGAGTTGCTCCAAAGAAACAGAAGCAAGACTTCCTTTTTCCTTTCCCTTTTTATTCCATTCAGGCTTCAAGCCTATTGGTTGGTGCCAGTCACACCCATGGTGGGACTTCTGTCTTCAGTAAATCCATTTAGCCATCCTCAGAACTATGCTAATCCAAACAGTTGCACATTTCTTAAACTGACACAAAGTTAACTATCGCAGTATCTAAAATAAAGGTGTGATTTGAAACATGCTGAAATGAGATACCTTTGTGAGCACCTACCTAAGTTTTTCTTAGATATTATTAACTACATAACTGACTAATTAATAATGACACTTATATTTTCATTTGTCCTTGTGAATAGTATGTTCATTTTTCCTTTTCCCTCAGTTTATTAGGAATCTAATAGCCAAACTTGTGGCTGCTTTCACAGGTAGTCTAGGATTTTGATCTTAGTTTTATTTTTCTTTATTCATGATTTAGTCATCTATTTTTATCCTATACCTGTTTTTATATTTCTATAAAATATATGTAAGAGGTCTTTGAAATGTAGCATGGTATGAATAAATACAGTGAGCCCACATGTTATGGTTTGTGTCTAGATGTCCCCCCAAAGCCTCATGTGGTAAGAGATAGCTGGATCTAGAGTGTGTGATTACTAAATTGATCCATTGATCGGTTTGGCATTGTTCTGCTAGGATCAAGGATGTGAGCCTGAGATTGGGGGGTGGGAGTGTGGGCTGCCCTGGGGGCAGGTAGCCTAGATAGATACAGGAAGAAG
>PVJO010016043.1:0-43215 GCA_004026905.1 Hystrix cristata | reverse complement strand
CCCAGGCTCTGTCACCTGCTCACCGCGTAACCAGAAGCAAGTCACTCAGTGCTGAACTGGCCTCTGTGGTAGCCACTCACCACACACAGTTACAGAGTGCTTCTGGTGTGGCCCAGAGGAACTGGCTTGCATTCCGTTTCTGTCGGACAGCACTGCCTTGCTTCCTGTGAACATGTTTCTCACCTATAAAGCGGAAGGAGGGTGTGGTGGCACGAGCCTGAAATCCTAGCACTCTGTGAGGCTGAGGCAGGAGGATTGCCAGTTCAAGTCCAGTCTGGGAAACTCAGCAACTCGGCAAGACCCTGTCTCAAAATCAAAAATCAAAAGGGCAGGGGATGTAGCGCGGTCTGAGGCCTTGGGTTCAATCCCCAGAACTGAAAAAAAAGGGAAGGAAGGATGGTGTCCTCAATTAAAAATGTTTTGAGAATTCAGTGAGATATTATGTTTAAAGTTGAACATGTGGAACTTGGCAGGCAAACAAAAATGGAATCTGTCCTATCATTAATACTACCTATCAGGCATCATCTTATTTAATGAGACATCCTCAAAACATCTCCTTAAAGCAAATAGAGTTATTCCCACTTTACAGGTGAAGACACTAAGGCGAAGAAAATGTAAGTCATTTGCCCAAAGTTACCTACTGTCTCAATAGCCATCATTGGCTGTCAATCTAGATGTCCATTAGTGCATACATGGAAAAAGAAAGCGTTGTGTCTGCACGTGTGGACTATTACTCAGCCATTAACAAGAATGAGGTCCTGTCATTCATGGCAACATGGATAAGCCTGGAGAACATCATGTTAAATGAAATAAGGTGAGCACAGAAAGACACATATCTCATGTTCTCACATATATGTGGACGCTAAAAAAATTTTGATTTCATAGAAGTAGAAAGTAGAATAGCAGTTACCAGAGGTTGGGGAGGGTATAGGGGGAGGAGAAGATGTTTAATGGGCAGAGGGGTGCAGTCGGATAGGAAGAATAATTTCTAATATTCCACAGCACCACAGGGTAACTTTGTTTGACAATCAGTTGTCTATTTCCATTGGCTAGGACAAAGAATTCTGAATATTCTCAACCCAAAGAAATGACCGTGTTGGGAGTGACAGTTATGTCAATTACCCTCGTATGGTCATCAAACATCGTACATACATATTGAGACATCACTCCGCACTCCCTAGTATGTAAAATTATTACATGTCACTCAAATGCGTTGATTAGTTTTAAAAGTGACATAGTGCCTGAGCCAGTAATCATGAGGAAATATTTACTGATGTCAAAGTAATGGAGTTAAATGGCACCATAAGGAGCACAGTGCTCCCCAAAGTGTACCGTACTTCTCAACATGGAAAGACGTCCTAACGATATCCTTGAATGGATCACACATCATGGGTTTCTGCACACATGTGTGATTCATATCCTACCCTCTCCCATCACCTCTTCCTCGGTCCTAAGAGATTTATGGATTTGTCAACAATTAAATGTGTTCATGATGTTTCAGTGAGGAGAAAAAGCAAAGGAGGCAACATGTGTCACCTGACCCATTTCGTATGAATAGATGTAAATGTAACACCCTGAGCCTTCCACCCTTTCGTGCATTTCCCCTCAGCGCTTGCAACATGAAGAGATACAGTGAAATATTGTTGAGCAAGAAGAAAATGACTGGGGATGAGTGTGGTGTGATCCCGTTTAATAAGAGGACATATCTGTCGCCCATGGCAAGAGGCAATTGTTTGGTCTCTCTGTCCCTGACCTCCCTCCTGCCCAGGAAGTAGAAACAAGGCTGAGTTGGGTCTAACTCCAGAACAGTGCATGGCCCATGTTTCCCAGTGGGCAGAGGAGCTTTGTCCACAGATTCTCATGTCTTCAGCCACCTGTCCCAGGTGGTCAGCAGGGAAGAAAGTCCATGATTCACAGTGGGCTTCACGAATGACCCTTAATACACCTTGGTAAAGAGCAACGTGTCCTGGTTTACCAAAGAGGGCAGCACTGGGCGTTCAGCACAAACCCTGCCTGTATCTCCATCAGGTGTCTTGGGAGAAAAGGTGGTGACTGAGCCAAGACTGGTCTCAGTCCTTCCTGGTGCCATAGCCAGGCTCAACTAAAGCCTCCCGTGGGCCTCTAACCTGCACAGAGGAAAATGAGAAGGAAATATTTCAAACAGGTTTTTGGAATGGTTGTGTCTTGGAGGTAAAGTGTTGATGATTTGCCTTGTCTTTTTATGGTTAACCACACTGCTATGGTCTGGCTCTGGGATATCCCCCAAAAGCTTGTGTTGATGGCTTGGTCCCAGCCTGTGATGCTGTTGGGAGGTGGGGAACTTTTAGGAGGAGGAGCCTAGTGAGAGGAAGTTAGGTCACTGGGGGCATGTCCTTGAAGAGGACCCTGGGACCTCTCTCTCTCTCTCTCTGCTCCCTGGCTGCCATGAGGTAAGCAGCCTCCTTGGCCTCTATTCCTGCCATAATCTATGGAACTACCAAGGCCCAAACAACAGGGCCAAGCAATGCAGACTGAAACTTCTAAACCCATGAGCCAAACCTCTTCTTCCTTTTACTTGTTTTTCTTAGCTATCCTGTCACAGCAATCGAAAACTGACTAACACACACATTTTTCAGCTTGGCTACCAATAGAGCGTCACATGAATAGCAAGGGTGTAAAATGAAGGATGGTAAATCTACGGTTAAGTGGGATGCAATTTTGGTACTTTCTTTTTTGGAAGAAAGCAGAAATATTCTAAAGGAGAATATTTTCTCCTTACCTTTCAGAAAGGTATGACTCCTCTTTTACACAACTGGAGCTCTGAGCTTCTCCACAGTTCAGTATCTGCAGTATACAATCTGATCCCCAGCAAGCCTGACCCATGAGCTCCAGGTTTTATTAGCTTATTTGCTATCACAGCCCTGCTGTAAAGATGTTTATTTTCAGCAACACAAATGATCAATTCTCCCCCCGCCTTCCCTGCTCCTGCCCTCTCCTTGTCCCAAGGTGACTTTGACAGGCCCAGGATACAGCTCGGCACTGTCCAGAGGTGGACACGCCTTCCTGTTGGTGTCCTGTACGCATTCAGGTACCATTTGTTTTCATTTCTTTGTCCTGCATGATTTCACATTGTAGTAAACTTTCAAAAAGTGTCTGATCCACAATGATGCGGATTTCTAGGTTGCGGCTGACAGTGGTCACATCTCAAATGTCCCTGTGACAAGCCAAAATTGCAGCATGGAGCCTGGAGTCAGCAGGGTGGGTGGCTGAATTTGGCCCCCAGCTATGTCTTACTTAGCTTTTAGTATATTTGGCTTGCAAAATACTTTAAATTAGAAGTGGTTACCAATATTTACAAATCAAGAGATTTTGTTCCACAATTCAGATTCCTGGCTTCTCTTGAAAAATCTGAAGCCAACGCAGTCCTTGACCCAGGGGATCATTTGGCAACCTTGGCCTGAAACTAAACAGCAGGGCGTGGGCCCTCCTGTGGCCCAAAGAACCCACCACCCCTGTCATCTCCCTGTCCTGCGGCCACCTTCCAACCACCATTTATCTTCTTACGCCTGGATCCCTGTTCTCATTTCACAATTTCTCCACTTGTCAATTCTCATCTAACACAGGTTTCGGGCATTTCCTGAATTCAAAGCACTGTTGGAGAAAAGGGTGGAAAGAGGGATTGCACACAGGGGCTTTGCTGACAATAAAGTGTGGCTGAAAGGCCTTCGACACACCTCCTAACCACAGGTAGGGCGTTTGTCCTCTCCCCTTGAACTTGAGGAAGCTTGCGATTATTTGACAAATGGCTGAAGTGAAGCCCTGTGTCCTCCAAGGCCAGGTTACAAATGACCACAGCATTCACCTTGTCCACTGCAGCACTCTGGGGGCCCAGAGCCAATATTATAGGAAACCTCGCTGCCCCATGCCTGCCATGCAGGGAGGAAGCCCCGGCCACGTGGAAAAGTGACTTGCAGGTCCTCTGACCAACAGCTTAGTGCAGGGTTTGTCCAGCCCTGACATCAAGCATGTGAGTGAAACACCTGTAGCCACCTCTCTGCCCCGACATTCAAGTCCCCCCAGACATCAGAATCTTCCCAAGAACCACCCCAGCCAAGCGTCACACGTCCTGGAACACGGGCTTGCCGTCTCTTCCATGCCATCTCCGTCCCTGCCACATAATGAAGAGGTCCCCTCAACAGATGCCTTCTAGTCAGTGCAGCGTACTACAGAGCACTAGATAACCCAAATGGGAATTTAGAGTTTTGTGGAGCATAGTTACTGCAGCTAAGTATTTATGGGGCACCAACCAAGGGCCAGACATTTTGACGAGATTTTTCCAAGCAGCTAACGTCTCAGGAACCAAAGCCATCATATCACCCACCCACCTAAAATCTCCAGTAAGCATTAAGCCCGAACTTCTTAGCACAGCCTCTGGGGTCCTGGGCGATCTGGACCGGCCACCCCGAGGTACCTTCCCCCGTCCCTTGGTTTCCCACCCCGGGTCTTTGCTCCTGTGTGCCCTCCACCTGGAACACCCTTCCGCCTGCTCTCTGGACACCTGGTTTCCATTGTCTGCACATCTCAGCTGACAACCCACAACCCGGGCTCCATGATAGCACCGTCTAGAGCCAATATGCCCAGTGTCGGTCTCTTTCAAGCACTCTTTGTTTCCTCCCTGACACTCAGTATGTTTGTCATTACATATTTGTTCTCGTGGTCTCATCTTCCCCATGGGACTGTGTACCTCCTGAGGGCAGGGCCATGTCTGTCTTGCTGTGGCCCTTGTAGGCCCAGCCCTGGCCCGGCAGGGTTAGATTAACAGTGTGACAACTGAAGGAATACCAGGGCCATTGTGTGAACTTCTCGCCTTTGTGTGGCTTTCAGGGGAGAATGAGATGCAGGGTGAGTGTGCTCCAGCCTGCCAAGGAACCAGCTGCTCCATGGAAATCAAGTCAGCCTTCGGAGGTTTGCAAAGGAAAACAAGGGAAGTGGAGTGGGTTGTGGTCCATGGATGGAGCCAGAACTGGGCTAAAGAGCAGAAGAACACTGGAGCGCCCAGGACGCAGACCCTCGTCCATGGGTGTCAGGGGCCTGGGCCACCTGACACACAGAACTTCGATTCTTTGATTCCTGGTCTGTTTCCAGGGGAAGACTGTGAGTTATGAATCTCATCAGACTGAGCACACATTCATTGTTATTTGTTCTGAAGCTCTTACATCCTGCAATGAGCTTCTACCCTGCTTCCAGCCTGTTCTGCAGAACAAGGGCAAACAGCCAGCTATGTCCAGACTCATAGATTTTACCAGGCGATGAGTCCAACAGGAAGGAATAAAGGTGTTCTGTCTGATAAAAACCCCTGGTGTATTGATTTTTTTGTTGTTGTTTTGCTGTTGTTGATAACGGCTGCACTTATTTTGTTATCTCTGCATTAAACACAGAGTGAACCAAGATCCTAGATAGCCAAGGCGGATCAATGACAGCCTTACCCTCTCCCTCAGCACTGTCCTGTTTTTGGCAATTTCCTGCTCTTGGTTCTAGATTTAGAAAACATCCAAATACGGACTCTGTCACCTAGAGAGAAGGACTCGGTCCAGGGCCTGTGGAATTAGGGTACTAAGGGTCGCCAAGCATGGCTCTCGGGCTGGTGCCCGCCCTGGACTGTATGTCCTGGAAGCATCATATATCACTTAAACCAGGACTCCGAGATGGAAATTATTTTCATTTCCTTTTTACAGAAGAGGAAACCGAGGCTCAGGGATCAGACGGACTGTGCAAGGTCATCGGGGAGAAAGTGGTAGGCTCTGCCCTGTGTGAGTTTGAGATGCTGAAGCCCTACCTCAAAGCCCTCAGGGCTGGTTTTGGCTTTGTTTTCTGTTTTCCTTTACAGGAGCTGGTTCCCATGCCTCCCTCGTGGCAAGCAAGGCCTGTCCCAGCGAGGGTGGGGACAGAGCAGCCTCATGAGCCAGGCATTATGTTCCCAGGCAGCTACTCATTTCCTGGACTCCAGCAGAGTAGAACGTTGGTTTTTGTTTGGTTTTTCGTTTGGTTTGGTTTGGTTTAGTTTGGATTTTTACAATACTGGGGATTGAACCCAGGACCATCACATTGAGCTACATTTCCAGCCTTTTTGGTTTTTTAATTTTGAGACAGGGTCTAACAAGCTAAGTTGACCAGGCTGGGCTCCAACTTGCAATCCTCCTGCCTCAGCCTCTCAGAGTGCTGGGATCACAGACCTGTGCCACCATGCCCAGCTGGAACCATGTTCGTATGAATCTATAAAGAGATTCTATCATAGGAAGCCTGATCTCATAGCAGCAAGCAGCATGCGGTAAACTAGAGAATTCTTATAGAAAGAATCCCAAGAAAACAGGCCTGCTGGAGTACATCCACTCTAGGCAGGGAAAGCGTGTTCCCTTCCTCCCCCCTTCCCCCCAACCACAGTGATATTTTACCTCCTGCCACCCTCTTTCGGTCCACCCCAGCCTCTAAGGACAGTCCACAGCAACACGAGGACGCGGCCCCCAGCTGTGCCCGGAGCAGGCGATTTTCCAGCTGTCATTAGCACAGCCGAGAGCGTTCTCTGAGAGGAGCCAGCCCATTAGCACACCTGAATAATTTACGACTCCCCAAAAGGAGGCTGCTTCTCTAGGCTCCCTCCAAAGAGCTCCTGACAGGAGGGAGAAAAGCAGCACTAGAAAAGAAGGCTTCGGCACAGCCTCGTTGGCATCTGAAGGTATTATTGGGGCCAGAATCCAATTTTGAAATCAAATAAAGTCACACCAAAATCGCAGTTTAATTTGTGAGTTTAGCCCTGCTGGGAAGAGAGGCAGGGAAGGGACACGGCAAGAAAGCTCAGGAGGGCTCTGAAGAGAAGCGTCAGCCCGAAGCCCCCGTGCACCAGCGCTAGCAGCAATTAAAGAAAACCAGGGACAAACACAGCAAGTGACAGCAGTGGGAATATGATTGTATGTCTTTGGTTGGCATCAGTGCCACCCCTGGACCCCTCTGCACACAGAGCCGTCCGTCTGCCTCGGCTTGGGGTTGCCAGACCCCTTGCTGACTGCATCAGGGTGGCTCAGCCATGGGGCAGCCCTGGAGCCATGGAACTATTTCTCCATCCCTCTGGACACTGCATCTTCTCTGCAGCCCTGCTGGACAGGCTGCCCTGGCGCCACACCCTTCCTGGAGAACTCAGCTCCTTATTGTACCAACACATCCTCCTTTCTCTTCCCACCATCCCAGGGGGCAGTGATGGCAGCCTGCCATTGCTGACCTCAGGTTTCCTCATCACCACCTATGTCTCTGTCTGTTTTACAATGCTAAAACCAAATACCAGAGACTAGGCACTTTATCAAGAAAAAAGGTTTATTTGGCTCATGATTCTAATGGCTAGATGGTCCAAACAGCATGGTGCCGGCATGTGGTGAGGGTCCTACAGCTGTATCAGCACATGCCAGAAAAGTGGAAAGGGAGCCAGCCACACACAGAAGGGACCGAGCATGTGGGGTGGCTTTGCTCTATAATGACCCGTTCTCAGGGGAGGAAGAGAAGGGGAGAGGAAGGAGATTAAAAAACAGTGAAGATGTGTGTTATGCACGTGTACCAACTCTCCATGTCCAATGTGATCTGTTATGTACTGTAAACGTATTTCCCACATTTTCTTGACAGAGTCCTGATTAGGGTTATGCAGCCCAGGGAGTACAAAATTGTCAGGAATACAATTCTTCACAGCCAGCAACACATATCAACAGGGCGACCCTTTGGATACCTGCAGAGCTGGAAATTAAGGCCTCCACAGAGGGGGAAAGCTTTCCAGCCAAAAGCTTGCCCTCTTGGAGTAATAAAGCAAAAATGTTTTAAATGAACCTTTGAATCAACCCAGCCTGGGTTCAAATCCCAGCTCTGCCCTTTTACCAGTTGAAGGACTCCGAGTCATTTAAGCCTCCTGTGGCTCAGTTTTCTCGCCTGCAGTCCGGGGAGGCTCATATTTATATTTTATAGGGTTATTTTAATACAGACAGTGTCATCTCTGGCATGGAGGTAACTCTTCCATTAATGCCAGCTCCCTTGATCTGAGAAAAGGTTTACAGTTACCACAAGCAAGTCCAGGTCCAGGACACTTTCAGTCTTCTGTGAACCTTTAAGAAACATGAAAAGGTGCTCACTGCCCTTTATGGGTGAAAAAAATGTGTCTCCAAAGACAATTCTAAGGATAAGTTATTAGGGGAAAAAAATGTTATTTCCTTGAGCAGAGAAATAGAAAGTTCTGGTACCAAATAATAAAACTTTTGATACGTGAAGCTGCCCCACATGGTTTTAGCTTTGACAGAGATGAAAGCAAGAGGTGTTTGGCAGAGATGAGTTCAAATAACCACCTCTGGAGCTGGGGAGAGATTGCTACTGTTTTACAGGTTTGCAAGCTGCCCCGGGGGACCTGACTGCTCAGAATTCTTTAGTCCACAGTTGCTGTGACAGGACTGAAAAGCCCAGTCCCCACTCCCTCTTGTGATGTTTAAAATAAACCAAGGAAGTAAAAGCCATGAGCCGGAATGTGAATTGGTCTTTATTTTTTTTTTCCAAATAAACCCTGGCTCATAACTTTCAATTGCCCATCAGATAAAGGATTAGCCTGCTGCTTTTGTGACTCTTTGGCAGGGACTTCTTAATCAAAACTCGGTATCTGATCTTTGGGCTCTCAGGATGAAAACTCTTATCCTGGTATCTCGATGTATTCCTGGGACAGGGTCAGAGATGACAGATCCCAACCCCCTCAACCTCAGACGCTTGTGGGGAGCTAGCCAGGGAGGCCCCATGTAACTCAGGAGCCTCAAACAACCCCTTCCCGGGCTGTGCGCGTTCTGTTAGGTAAAAACAGCCACAGCTGGCAGACCCCAAACAACCACCATTCGTGCTACTGCAGAGCCAACAAAGACGTAGCCAGCTGCTGTGGTGTGGACACGGTTTGGCCCCCAAAGGTTCATATCCTGAAGGGTCTGTCCCAGTGAGGCAGTAATGAGAGGGGATGGAACATTTAACAGGTAGGGCCAAGTGGGAGGAGGTTAGGGCATTGGAAGGGATTAATATAGTTCTTGTGGGACCCCGGTCAGTTTCCACGACAGCAAGTAGTTTTAGAAAGAACAATTCGGGATCCTGCATCTATCTGGCTTCCTGCTTTGCCATCTGACTGTTCTCTCTACCACACGCCCCTGCCATGATGTCATTGCCATGATGCAATGGAGACAAGGGGCCCTCACCAGACACCAGAGAAGGGACTGTTAATCTTGGACTTTCGGCCTCCAAAACTAAGAGCTAAGTAAGTTACCCAGCCTCAGACATTTTGTTAGAGCAACAGAAAACAGACAAACACACCAGTGTTACCAGACACCTATATTTGCCGTGCAATACCCACATGAACAAAACGAGCTAACTGTAAGAGAGAATCCACACCGTGGGGCGGCAATCCTTGGAGCTGGAGGGCTGGGCTCAGACCCCAGCTGCTCATTCTTTTTCCCTACTGGTCATCAGCAAGCCTCTTGCCTTTCGTGCGTCTGAGCCTTGATTCTCTCAGCTGCTATATGAGAGTAACACTCATCACAACAATAAGCAATACTATGCGGATCAAGGGGGAGAATAGAGAGAGACGTGTTAGGTGGTAATTAACCTCCCCATGACTGTCTGAGACTGGTTCTTACGGAAGAGTACAGGGGGTCTATCTGGGGGAGCCCCAGAAAGCACCTGCAGGGGTGGGAAAGGAGGAGGCGTGGGGACGAGGCCAGGAGTCGGCACATGTGCTCCTGCTGGGACACGCGGGACATGGTGTGGGACCCGCTCCAAGGAAGCCTGGCCAGGGTCCTGGTAGCAGCTCCCTTCCCAGCAGGGCCCAGGGATGGCTGGGGAGATGGGCTCCGCCCCGCTCTGGCTGCCTGCTGCTGGGCAGCTGGGGGGACTCTGGGAGCAGCTGCAGAATGCGCAGCTGAGCTAGGACACCCAGGACTGCACATTTTCATCCTGAAACAGGGACAGTCCTGGTCACCCCAGACCCAGTCCGCGTGAGAACTGTTTCCAGACACGTAGGGTCCAATGCAGCTCTGAATTTCCAGGCTTTGGACTTGCAACTGCCACGCCCACTCTCACGGGCCCCTGCAAACACATGAGGCCATTTCTACACCCTGCTGGGGAACCTGAACACAAGGCTCCATCTGGTGGGGTCCATCTGCTTCCCTGTAACCCACGAGCTGTAAAGTGCCCTAACTCCTATGCTACAGGTCTGCTCTTTTGTTGGCCGATAATTTCTTGTAAAATTCTGGTCTTCCTGGGGGAAGTGCAAAAGGGAACACAAACCTTGTCCACGAATACCCATTCTCCCCTTATTCCTTTAGTAATAGATTCCTTGAGCCACCCAAACTAAACACTCTCTTTCCCTGGCAGTTAACTGTGGCCATAAGAAGAAATTCCGGCTGATGAAATGTGAACAGAAGTGATGTGTGCAATGTCTGTGTAGTTCTTTTAAAGAGAAGCGGTATGCCCCCATTTCCCCTTCTCTCCCACTGACTGGAATGCAGATGTAATGGCAGGAATTGGAGCAGCCATTTTAGACCAGAAGGGGAAGATGGACGAGCAGCCAAATAGAAGGTGCTTGGGTCTCTAATGATGTGGAAACCACCACATCATTAGATGTGGATCTAGAGATGTGGATCTCTTTTGCAGACTTCTACTGAGACATGGACACACTTTTGTCTCAGTCTAGGTCTCTTCATTTTAGCAACCAAATCTGTATCTTAACTAAACATAAAGACCAGAGCAGAAATCGGCTCCCGCCAAGTGCTTCCATGTCCATGTCTCAAAGTCAGGCACATCAGTCTGATCACAAAAGTCAGTTCATGGAGGGTGGCACAAAATCTGAACAGCCTATTAATGTCGATCAAGATTGTTAACCACTAAACTTGGGCATCCACCCCTGTGGCTGATCAGTCTCACACACAGTCCCAGTTAATGCAACGTAACTCTGTAGACACTCTGCCGAGACGTGGGTCTGCTGTTTCGCCCCTGAATTCTGGGCTGGCCTGGTGACTTTTCAGTCCAACACAATGCAGCAAAAGTGACAGTGTGCCAGTTGCCAGCGCACATGTGTGCAGCCTCTGTGAGCTTCTGCTCCTTCCTGGGCTCTGTCACCCCAAGGGCGAGGCTGGCAGAGAGGATCAGACACCAGGGGAGCAGGCAGAACTCAGCCCAGCCAAGACTGTCCTCAGGCACCTGGTCCCCAGCTGAGCAAGACCGGCGAGACCCAGCCAAGACCCGCCGAGCCAGCCTGGACCAGAAGAACCAGCCGGCTGCATGCAGCGCAGAGCACCAGCTCACGAGGTTGTGAGCTGCATGAGTGGTTATTGGCTTAAGGTGCTAAATTTTCAGGTGGTGTGCTACATAGTAGTGGCTATATACATCAGAGAGAGAGACGGAGACAGAGAGGGAAAAGGAGGATGCATCTTCCTCTTCTGCATTTTGTTAAAGGGCTCAGAAGGGAAGAGCTAAAAGCTTTTGGTTCTCTACAATTGGATGAGTACGCAGCCTTTTGAGAAGGCTGTTGCCAACATCTAATAAATGGATGGGTCCTTTAATCCAGCAGAACCATTTCTAGAAACATATCCTACAGAAATAGTTGTGCACATCTTGACAAATATATATCCAAGATGAACATTACAACATTGTTTATAATAATCGACACTGGAAACAATCCAAGTATCTATCAATTGCAGACTGGTTAAATAAACTACCCTCAGACATACAATGGAATACTATATAACCATGAAAAGAACGTATATACTGACATCAAAAAGTGCATGAGATATATTTGAGAAGAAAACAAGTAGCAGAACAATATATATCAGGCCAAGGAGGTCACTCAGTAGTAGATCACTTGTCTAGAATGGGCAAGCTTCTGGGTTCCACTCCCAGAACTGAAAAAAAAAAACTAGAAAAAAAAATGTCATTTATATAAATAATGAATGTCAAGCACCCGTGTGCACAGCCTAGAAAAATATGCTCATAGAAACATTTTAAAATCTGAAAGCAGACCAAACAAATTCTTAACTATGATTGGCTTTGTGGAGCTTGCAAGGACAAGAAAATTCTTTTACTTTTTACTCTCTTTCTTTGGACTTTTGTTTTATTTATAGAAATGGTTATTATCATCGTACAAAAATAATCACAGGGAAAACGTTTAAGTATGAATGGCCACAATGGATGGAAGGCCCTCCATTCATCAGGCTTTGGGGCCAGCATTTCATTGAATGCAAACCAGCTTTGTTCTTACCTGTTATCTTCAGCGCCTTTGCTAGTGTATAGGGGTTTCTGTGAAAACTTTAAAAGGGAACCCTCCCCGCCATTCCATCCCATGTGGTAAGAAGAGTATGGGCTGGATTTCATCCCACTGATCTCTGCCCTTGAACAGTGAGCAGCCTGCACAACCATACCCAACAGCTCTGGTTCTTGTTGATGTATCACCGTCTTCTCTGGATCCAGATCGAGTCAAGGATTTGCAACAGGGAAAGAAGGCAAAGGAGTCTGATTCATTTTTTATTGCTCAGGAGGCTACAGGGAAGACAAATGCCTGCATATAAATCCACATTGGTATTCTGCTCTGAACCCACAAGAACAAAAGCCACAAGGAGTGCTGAGGGTGTGAATCCAGGGCACCTAGGAGAGCACTCACTGCTGATTCTTTCTCTGCCCATGTGCAGGTGCTTCAACAGAGGGCCAGTGGGAAGCTTGGTTTACTCAGAAGTTAAATTGAGGGGTTTCTGGCTTTTGCCAAGAGTCACTGGTCATTCCGGGGGGGTGTTACTGACCTGTGAGATAGGAACGATCTTAGGCTTGCAGATCCATCCCACAGACATGTTTTGGTGGCTCTTTGAAGGAAGAAAGTTAAGACAAACATGGCCAATGCCATCACAAAAATCTCTCCACAGTGAAGAGAATCAAGACATGGTCGTTTGGAGAAGGGAGGGTCTGGTGGGAAGGGAATCAGAGGCCATGAACATAATTCTGTACTCCAGGGTACAGATGTGTATCTGGGAGTTGTCAGCACATTCAAGGTATTTAAAACCTTCAGAGCAAATGAGATTATCCAGAAAGGAAGAGAGACAAAAAAGAGGTGAGTCATGCAAAGTCCCTGTGGTACAAGCAAGTGGGGCACTCTGCATTTTAAGAAGTTGGGAAAAGTCTCCTGGCCGGAGCAGAGAGCCAGGGAGTGGCTGGGCTGAGGCCGCGGAGGCCCATGGTGAGGACTCAGGTCTTCATCGTAAGAGCCTGAAACGGCGCTGGAAGGGTTGAGGTAGAAGGATCCGATCAGCACTTCTAAATCCTGAGGCCAGTGAGGGTGTGGAAAATGGGTTAAAGCTAAGCCCCCCACAGGCCAGAAATAAATCACAGTGAAGACACAGCCCACCTGAACATGGTATGACAGTGACACTGAGATCTGGGCTCCTCGGGCCTCTGAGAGGACAGCACTGCAGCGTAAGCGTGCAGAGACCCTCCTCCCCAGCCAGAGCCCGTCAGTGGGCCCAGAAATCTGTCCCGCCGCTCTCTGGCACCAGCCTCTCTCTCCCGCTCAACCGACTGCTTTCTCACTTCATTTGCTTTGACCAGAAAGAATTTTGCAGCTGAAAAACAAAATCCTCCTGCCTCTTATTCTGCCCAAGTCCCAAGTGGGAAGGGAGAAATGAAAACAGCCCGGTTTCCACGCCCTCAACTGCCCGCTGGACTGTGGCCGCGAACGGGAGGGTTTCGGGTGAGGCCTGCCCCGGCAGCAGGAATCGGGGTTGGGAGGTACAGGCTAGATCCAGAGGCAGGGAGAAGTGACAGCCATTAAGGCTGAAGACATCCAGGGAAGAAAATTCAGAATATAGTCACCAGTCTAGCAGCTAAAACAGTACCCTAAAAGGCGAAGCTTTCAGACATCTCCCCCACCTCCCCTGAACCATTAAAATGCCCCTGGCACCACACAGCAGAGAAAAAAAAGACATAAGCTATTAAGTTCTGCTTCCATCTGAAACAGCAGCAAGATAATTTCCCAGCAGTGACCTACATTGTGATGGCAGCCATGGCTGAGGCTGCAGAGCTTGGCTTCCCGCGCAGGTACAGGCAGGCTCGGGGACTCTGAGAACATGGCACACATATCCCGTGAATGGCAAGGAGGTGACTTGCTGCCCCAGGGCCTGCGCTTCAGCCCTGAGTTCTCTTCAAACCCCCAGCGCAGTGCTTTTCAGTAGCTGTACACCCACAAAGGCCATGTGAGGCTCGGGAAAGCCTTGCAAGAGCAAAGTGGCTTTTAGGAAATCTGATGTTTCTAAGAGCTGAGTTCATAAAAGCCTTAAGGGTATCATTCACATCGCAAGGCCATGTTTCCACTTTCTCAACTCAATCCACACCCGGATTCCAAAATCGAAGTCTATTCTCCTTATGCAATTACGTTTTTGTTTGTAGGCCAAAATTCTGACCAGAGAGGTTAAATTTGGGTGGGTGGGGGGATAAAAGAAATTTGAAAAAAGACAATGGTTGGTCAAAATCAATGAGCATTCAAATTCAAATCAAAACTAATAATGACAAGCACGAAAACCTCCCGGGGCCTGGCCCTGGGCCGGACACAGCTCCGAGCCTTCTGTCTAGACAGGTCTCTTGGATCCCACACGTGTTGCCTCTGAGATCGGGACGCTGATTATCCCTGCCGCGCAGTGAGGAGAGGGGCACACAGCGGTTAAGTGTTCTGTCCACTTCTCATAAAGAGAACAGCCAGGATTCAAGCGTGCACTTACTGGATCCCAGATGTAAGAAAATGGGAACTTTTTGATTTATGAGGTTTGAGGAGCAGACAGGATCAATTTCTAAGTCCCCTTTTGCTGCTGACATTTCCGGTATAGACAGGTCGTATCTGGGACATAAACAGAGGCATCTCCTCCTAGATTCCAAGTTGAAGGCCACCTTGGTTTGGACCACCCTCGAAACCTGAACCTGAGACATGGACATGATAGTTTGTCTGGGAGGTGATCCTGGGCACAGAGATGAGGCGGTAGGACAGTGAGACAGAATGAAGAAAAGCCAGTAAAGATGAGTGCTGGTGACCTGGTCACCTCTGTGGCAGCCAGGGCTCGGCCTTGCTGGGTAGCCTCCAGTGAACCATGCAAAATCTGGGGTGCTTATCCACCAGGTCGCATCCCCCACTGATTAAGGTCTCCCAAGAATACTAGCTCCCTAGAGTGGCCTTCACGGTATAGCAAGGAGCCCTGAGTCAAAAAGCAGAGAGCCACAGACCCATCAGGACACAAGGGCCCGGCAGCGTGGGAGCTGTCCACGGCCTCAGTGCTGAAGTCGCACCTGCAGAGCAGGCACAGCGCACACCACAAAAACTGACCCCTTCAGACACCAGTGGGCAGTTGATCCTCCACCATCATTCAAACCCGAAAGTTGCTCCCCATCTTGAGGCCTCATCCCTCTCTGTCTTTTCCTTGTAATGAAGATGAGAACAATTCTGCAGAACTAACATCGGCCAAGTGGCCAATCCAGTAGTGCTAATAACCTGGTTAAGTCCTCTAGTAAACAGAGGGGCTTATGTTTCCATCTATCACACTGAGACAGTGTGTTCCCACATGGGACATCCACTCCCACTAGCTGGATTGCTGCAATTAGCTCTCATCGGTCTCCCCACCCAGCGAGCTATCCAGTCTTGCCCTTTGTTCAGTCTATAACAAAGGCCACTTTTAGGCAAGAAAATCTGATGAGATGCTTCCTGCTTAAATTCCTCAAACATATCCCTGCTGCCTGCATGACTGAATCCAAGCTCCATGCCACAGTTTCTGTTCCACCTTTCTCCCTCCAGGACTAACCTGAACATTTTCCCAACTTCCAACCTCATTTCTTCCTAATCTCTCCTCATGTGCTGTATGCTAAGGCAGCATTTACCTTTCGCCTCCCTGCCTCTGCCATGCTGTTCTTTCTCCCTGGAATATGCTGACCTCCCCATGCATGTTCTCCAGGACGCAGCTCAAGGATTATTCCCTTTGGGAACTGCTGGGTTGGGCTTCTCAGAACTTGCACCCCCACACTTCTTTCCCATTCCCACTCCCTGTCATGGGAGGGAAGACCTCTGACCCAACCAAGCAGTCATCCAAAATCTACCATTCTTATGAACAAAATGAGTTTTTAGGGACAGACACGTGACCTAAATGGAGCAATGAGAAGCCTTCTTTGGAATTCTTTTGATAAGACCATTGAGGAAGACCACCTCTTTCTCTGGGCATTTGATACTGTAAGGGCATGACTCTGTAGAGTTTGGAAGATATATTTCTCATCACATGGAAGAAATGATCCCACAGACAACAGCAATGAGGTGAGTAGACTGGAAGTGTTTTAGTCTCGATGCTTGGTTTTGAGTAAATTTAATTCAAACCTACTTAAGCAAATAAATAATTATGAGGAATCTAGTGGTATGTGTTTAGATCTGGATTCAGATCAGGTACAGCTGAATCCAGATGCTTAACCAATTTTTTCCTCCCTCTCTGACTCTCCCTCCTTTTCCATTGTTTGGCCACCCTCCCCTCTGCCTGGCTGCACTCTACCTAACAGCCACCTCCGTGTCCACACTCCCTTCCTCCTATCTTAGAAATCCAAAGGGAAGAATGCTCCTCTCTTCCGTCATCAATTTCCCAGTCCCAGAAAGGTCCCTGATTAGCCTGTCTTGGTCATGTGCCCACCCCTGTTCTTAAAGGAAGAAGGGTCCCCACAGTTGACGATCTCAGGGACCATAGAGTGAGAGCTGACAAACTATAGCCCACAAGTCAAGTCAGACCTGCCACCTGTTTTTGTAAACAACACATTATTGGAACAGGGTCACACTCAGTCATACGCACATTGACTACAACTACTTGCATTGCAATGGCAGAGTTCAGTAGTTGGGAGAGACACTGTGCAGCCTTTAAAGCCTACAATAATGGCTCTTGGGCCTTTTGTGGAAAATGTACACTGAGAGGAGTGAGATCCCCTTCTGCTACACCAGAAGCCAGCACCACTTCTTACTGTGTGACCTTGGTACCCGGCAACCTCTCCGAGCTTCGGGTTCCTTCTCTATACATGGAAATAATGATACCACCCTTGCAGGGGGTGTGGATGGACCGGTGCATACAAAGAGATATCTCATGCTAAAACATCTTGGTCTAGCACTGTGTTCTTTTTGAGTTAGATTTAATTGGAGACATAATTAATCCAGAATAAGGCAAACGGGAGACAAGCCAGGGAGACACTCCACTCCCCTACAATAAACAAAGAGCTTAATACAGTCACTTGACAGTAAGCTCTCAAAGCAGGATAGAGCCCCCCCAAAAAAGTTAATGGAAACCCAAGGAAAGTCAAGCTGCTGCATGGAAGAGAGCAGAGTAAATAACTTTGCAGAGTACAGAATGACTTTCGGTGGTTCATTCTCCCTCCTCCCCGCTGAGGTCTTGACGCAATTATGTATTGGTCAGAAGAAAGCGATTTTCCCCCCATTGTGTAGAGAGGAGAAAATGATCCCTGATTTGATGTCCAAATTCCTCGTGATGTTCGCTTTCTGCTGCAGTGGCTGCCGGCCCAGAATGCATCAGGTCCCTTGTCTGGGGCGGACATGGAGGAGGGTGCTGTTCAGAGACACCGTGAGAACAAAATGTTTTCATTTTAATCAGCAGAAGTGCTTCCAAAATAACTCTCCCTTAATTGCTCGCACAAGGTAGCACTCTTTCTTCTGACAGAACAGTCTGAAGTCCCAGCAGAAAGCAAAACCCCAGAGCCCAGAACACTCCTGTCAAGAGCCTCTTACTCTGTCTGGGACTCAGCTGCCTCATCTGGAAACTGGGAGGACAGCTCCTCCCTTCCATGGGTGTGGAACAAGCTGTGTTGTGATTGCGATTTCTCCCCTTTGAATGAAACACACTATTCCATGAAGGCCCAACAGGTACCCTTCAGGGAACAGCAGCTGAGCATGCTGACTCACGCCTTAAATCCCCGCACTCTGGGAGGCTGAGGCAGAAGGGTCGCAAGTTCAAGGCAACTTAGTGCCTTAGCAAGACTCTATCTCAAAATACAAAAGGGCTGGAGATGTACCTCAGTATGAAGGTCTTTGGTTCAATCCCCAATACTACAAAAAAATGTCCCACGAACACATTTAACAAGCACTTCCACAGGCCAAGGTTCTTTACCCAAGAAAACAGGTGCTGTAATTATCCCCTTCTTTACATGGGGAAACTGAGGGCTTCTGCTTTGCCAAAGACCCTCCATCCGGTCAGTGGTAGACTCAAGATTTGATCTGATGTCTGTCTGGCTTTACACCCCACACTTCTGTTTGAGAGACCGGGGGCACCTGAGGGCTCAGTGAGGTGTCAAGCGGTCTCGTCCTACTCCTGGCCATCATTCTGTGCTCCAGATGAGTAGATTCAGCATGAGCCTGAGACTCAGGGACCCAAAAGGGCATCTGGGGAAAGTAACTTGCATAGCATCACAATGCCTCTTACAGGAACCCTCTGAGGTGAGCACTATTATTATGCCCATTTTCAGATGGGAAAACTGAGGGTGTGTGGGACCAGGAATGAGAGAGTGATGGAGTGAACACAGGATCAACTACCCATGTCAAATACACTGGCAGGTTACCAGAGCTTGCCTGTTCTTCTGAACATCAGTCAGCTCCCATGGAAATCTATTTCTTTCCCTTTACATAAATTAGCATAACCTTGGCATTTAATAAGAACATGGGCTAGAACTAGCCTGCCAGGCTTCGAAATCTGCTCCATTGCTTACTAGTTCATGGTATTACTTAAACTTCCCTGGATCTCAGTGTTCTCACCTGTAAAATAGAAATTAAACAATAGCATTATAGCTCTTCCTCTTCACTTCCCCGGCCGTTGTATGGTACAGAGGAAGGCAGCTGCCGAAGCACAGGATACAGGGCGTAGTCCAGGCTGCCTAAGGAGGGTGCTGGTGTCTGGAGGGGATGGGGGCAGCCAAATGGCACATGGGTCACAAACAGGAAGATAAAGTAACTAGACTAAGAATAACAAGAGCCAAGTTAGTCAATATTGGGTTAGTCTCACCCAGTACTGGATGAGAGTCATAAACACAGAAAGGGAAAGTGATGGTAGACAGACAGACAGACAGACAGATAGATAATAGACGGCTGGGCGGGTGAGTAGACAGATAAAGGATTGAGATATTTACAAAGTCTCAAAGCACCTCCCACGGACTAGATAATTACAAAAAGAAAGGAGGTAACTTTACTTGGAGAAGCCTGACAGACACTTCTTTACTCGTGCAACACAAGTAAAGATCATCAGTTATAAGTCAGGTCAAAATGACGAGCTGCCCCACAGGCTGCAAGGAGTGTCTCCTCTGTGACCCGCCTGCCAACCAAGCACAACTTGAATCTGAGCATCAGGAAACTCAGACAGCCAAACAGAGGTGCATGCTACAGAAAACAGACCTGTGAGCTGCAAGCCGCAAGGTCGCGCAAGCCCTGGAAAGCCTGAGAAACCATTTCAGACCGGAGGCGATTCAGTCCACGACAAGTAAATCTGATGCCCGCCTCTGAACTAAACCCCTGAGTGTCTAGAGGACCAGATGGCAGCAGTGCGTTAACATCCATTTCTCGATTTGGACGGGGGCATCGTGGTTAAGCAGGAAGACACCCCCCTTCACAAGAAACACGGATGAGGCAGAGCAGGTGGCAACCTGCTCTCAAACGATTCCAGGGAAATAAAACCTTGGCACTGTACTCCCAACTGTCCTGCATATTTATGATGATTTCCCCCAAAAATAAAATAAAATTTAAAACAAACAGCATCTATCTGCCCTACGAGTGCTAAGGACAGTGCCTGGCATAAAGTAAGTCTCGGTCACTGCTGACTGTCACCACTATCGGCATCCTCTCCCCCTTGTCCGAGCCCAAGTAGATAGACCATGAGGCGCCAGCAGGCGACGGTCACTCAATCAGACACCTGGCCACTGGCCCAGCAGCAAACATTCCCTCACACCAAGAGCATCGTGCCCTGATACATCAAACACTTAGCGGCTATTCCTACAGATGCGGCGAAACATTAGTTTCCTTTAGAGCGTTTTACCGACAAACAAGCAGCACCATCCATCAGCAAATTCTGTTGGCTCAGCCTCCCAAACAGATCCGAACTCTAGATGCTTCCTCTTGCCTCCGTAGTGATGCTCCAGAGTGAGCTTTCGTCTTTGGAGCATCCTCGCTGCTTCCTAACCAGCCTCCCTGCCTTTGCCCAGACCCTCTGAGGTCCACACAACACTGTGAGAATTAAGTAAAAGTTAAAATTCACATCCTGTTACTCCTCCCCTCGAAATCTTCCAGAGAGGCCCTGCTTCACTCAGAGAAGCAGCTGTGACTTTACAGGGGTCTGTGTGGCCCTGCCCAAGCGGCCCCTCCATCGAGCTGGCTTCCTCTCCCCTCAATCTCTCGATGGCTCACTCTGCCCCTCGGGTTCCCACCTCAGGGCTCCACACTGGCTGCTCCCTCCACCTGGGATACTGTCCCTGTCCCCACAGCCAGCTCTCCCTTCCTCACATCCTTACTCAAGGCCACCTTCTCTCTGAAGCATCCTCTGGCCCCTACTGAAGATCGCAACCCTCTTCTGCCAAGTACTCCCTCCCCCGATTTCACTCTTCCCACAGCAATCTCCGCCTTCTAAAAGTTCTGTCTTATTTATTCATTCATTTTGTTTGTCACACTGTTTATAACTGTCCTATTTGCTCCTTCGGTGCAGATATTTTCACTGATCGTTTTCACCAAAATATCCTAGCACCTAAAACCATGCCTAAAACATGGCAAAGCAACAATAAATACGCGTTAAAAATCAATAAATGAGTGGATGAGCCTCTGCAGGGGCAGAGGAAAGAAAAGAGAAGCGTAAGACTGCACAAGGCCCGCGTCTGGTGACAGAGCTCCCAGGGTCGGGCCTCGTGTCCTCTCCAGAGCCACGGCCGACCCTGGCCGGGGAGACCGGCCCCTGTCCCCGCACACCTTAATCTGGAACTCCCAGTCTCCAAGACAGAAGACTGAGGAATCCGACATTTCTCCCGTCTCCGTCACCCAGTCTTGGGTGTTTGGTTTCATGAGCCCTCGCAATGCACATGCAGCACCCCTCTGTCCTAGTCACTTTCTCACCACAGGGACACAAGACTCAGCAACCTGAAAGCAGGAGAGGTTCGTTTTAGCTCACATTTCAGCCCACAGTCGGCTGCTCTAAGGAGGGATGGCACGGCAGAGGGGCCTGGCGGAAGGAACGGTGGGAGAGAACTGCTCACTGGCCTGGCAGACAGGAAGCAGAGCAGAGGGGGGAGCCCGGAGCGAGACAAATTCTTCCAGGCCACACCCCCAATGACCCGCCTCTCCCGACCAGACCCGGCCTCCTAACAGCAAGTCTTCCATAGCCCATGATCCAATTACCGTCCAAAAGCCCCACCTAGGAGTGCATAAGTCTTTGGGGAGACCACCAGATAGAAACCATAACACCCTCCAAGGGTGGGCGTACTTACTACTGTAAGAGGTTACGTCAGTGGATGCAAATAATGTTTAGATTGGGCCTGTCTCACAGGAAACACTCAGAACACTAGAGTCCTGCAGGATCAAACACAAATGTGGAAACTGAGGCCACAAAGAGGATGGGACTTACCTCAGGCTGCAGACCTGGTTAGTTGCTCCATCTTTGGCTTTGCCTGTTTGCTTGCTTGCTTGCTTTTGCAGTGCTGGGGGTCAAACCCAGGCCCCTGCATGTGCTAGGCAAGCACTGTACTCTTGAGCTGCACCCACAGACAATTCATCACTTCGACAGCCTCCGTGACTTCAGTCCAGTACCACCCAAAATCCTAAGTTTTCAGCAAGGCATTGGATGGAGACTTTGTTTAATAATTTAAAATTAAAATGTGCCTGGGGCACCAAATAGCAAATCTCATCATTCTTAGAAAGAATGGGCATAAATTTTGCCAGCTCTAACAAGGAATAAAACAGAGTGTAGCGATATCCACAGTCCACCCAGAGTCTTGGCACATTCTACATCAAAGGATCGCACAAATAAACATCGGTTTTAAATCTCTGTAAGGGAATTTTGAATCAGCAGTTCTGTATCTGAGAACATCACCCAAGGAAACCACCCTCGACAGAACAAAAGCGTTAATGTATTATGCATATCCACATATGGAGAATAATGGAAAGTAACCGAGGTGTCCATTTCCTGGAGAATGGTTACGTATGCTGCACCTCACAGAACATTATCTGGACATAACAAATCGTGTTTCTGATACATTTATGGGAGATATTATGTCATCAGGTCAAGGTAAAAAAAAAAACAGAATACTGTACAGAATTGCAGGCAGTATATATTGTGATTGAAGTTGTGATCAATTAAAAACTGTGCATATAAAAATACCAGTGCAGAATACACTAAAACATTCACATGATTATCTCCATCTGTCTCTTCAACTGAATTCTCCAAATTATCTACAATGATCATCGACGTATTTCTTTCAACACAGAAGAAAACTAAATTGATTTTTAAATATATTTTGTAATGTCAGGAAAATATATAGCCTGAGTTTTTCTCTTAAAAGAGTCTTATATTCAGAAAACGAATAGCAAAATGAATAATGACAATGATTCGCATTTATTACGAATTTACTAAATGTCAGGTGCTGTTTTAAGCACTTGACTTTTTTTTTTTTTTTGGTAGTGGATATTAAACCCAGAGCTTTCACACTGAGCTATGTCTCCAGCCCCATTTTTATTTTTCATTTTGAGACAGGGTCTCCCTAAGTCACTCAGTCACTCAGGCTAGGCTCAAATCTGCAATCTCTTGCCTCGGTCTCCTAGAGTTCTGGGATTACAGGCATGAGCCATTAGGCCCAATTGAAGCACTTAATTTTTATTAACTTGAACTTTGGTTCACAGACTCTTCCAGCTGTACCTCCTCCTCATTGCCCCTTGAAATCTTCGCTGCCTCACATTAGTTGAAGGCCAGCCTCAAACATTATGAATGAATGATTGTCTTGGTCTGTTTTCTGCTGCTGTGGCAAAATACCAGAGCCTGGGAAACTTATAAAGACAAGAAACTTATCTTTCACAGTTCCAGAGGCTGGAAAGTCCAAGATCAAGATGCCAGCATCTGGTGAGGGCCTTTGTGCTATGTCATAACACAGCAGAGAGCATCCCATGGGGACAGTAGGAGAGCTGTAGTCAGGCCGGCTTGGGCTTCTGTCATTATTAACCCCCCAATTCCATCAAGAGGGCCTCGCCTTCACAACTTCATCCAAGCCTAATGACCTCTTAAAGGCTCCACCTCCAACCACCACCAATATCTGAATTGGAGGATTAAATTTCCAATCCATGAACTTTTTTTTTTTTTTTGGTACTGGAAATTGAACTCAGGGCCTTGCACTTGCTAGGCAAGCACTCTAACCACTGAGCTAAATCCCCAGCCCTAATCCATGAACTTTTGAGGACACACTCAAACCGCAGCGTTCATTGATACAAATTGCTACCATTTACTGAGCATTTACTACGTACACACAGCAAACCAGGTGTGGTGGCAGACAACTGAAATCCCAGCACTTGGGAAGCTGAGGCAGGAGGACTGCTGAGAGTTGCAGGCCAGCCTGGGCTACATAGTGAGATCTTGTCTAAAAACAACAACAAAAACATACAGTGGACCCACAGTACTGGTAACTCCCTACTCTTGGCTAAATCAATTTCTTGTTGATATCCCTCACAGCCCCCCTTGAGGCAGGCAGTGTGATTAACCTCATTTTATAGACAGGAAATCGAAGCTCAGAGGCACTATTAAAATCCCCCAATCCCACCACTAGTGGCAGGGGTGGGGTTTGGACCCGGGACGGAAGCCCCTGTGTCCCACCCATCTTCCACAGACCACTTCCTGTGGCCGACTGTGGGCTGTCTGCCCCCATCCCCCTCCATCCCTAACCCTACTCATATTTACAAACTGATTCGGAGAGCAGCTGCCGCACCCAGGAATTTATGAGTCAGATCTACGAGCAGCAATTGGCAATCCTTGAACAATCCCATGAAGATACTTAAGAGACAGCCTGTGGAAACCCAAAGCAGATGTGATTTATCCCCCAAGGACAGCAATTCAAACTCCTGCTGAAGTGGAAAGATGAAATTTGCAGAGGAGAGCACTCTCGGCTTTGAAGCGCTCTACACCTGCTCCCCAAAAGCAAGATCCTAATTCGGTTCAAGCACTGCTCGCAGAATTCTTTATTTCTGGTTGCGATCATCTTAAAACACAGTTCAAGTGCTTTGCTCCAGTACTCAGAGCACACCATTCAGAGAACAAGTTTTCTTGGCGATAAAGTAAGCGGATACATAAAGTACCCTGATGATTTATACCCAGAGAATCTAGAAAAAGACACAGAGATCATGAGAAGTATCCTAACTGCAAACAAGCCAGAAACTCGTACATGCTGACGCTGGACAAAACGATCCTTTGCTGTGGGATCAAAACAACCAGGCGTGCTCTGCAGGGCGATATTAACACTGGCTTTGCCTTCTGGTTTGCTCTAGTCACTGACGTTTCAAACTCTTGGTCTCATCAGTTCATTTGTACCTGTCTCTCTCCATGTTTGACTTCTCAGTGACAGCCCTGCAGGTTCTAGCTATTTAATGCTCAACTCTAAAAGTGTAAAAAAAAAAAAAAAAAAAGGAGAATTTGTTGTCTCAGTATGTAGAAAATGACCAGAGGTACAGGCTGCAGGTACGAGTGGGCCCAGGAACACAACCGATGTGGGCAGCTTGGTGTCTCCGCACGTCGCTTGTTCTCCGTCAGCTTTCTTTTCAAACAGGTTGTGGTGAGCTACACCTACCACATAGTTCAGTTATCATAATTTAGCTAACTTTCCTAGTGGGAAGCAGGCTTTTTGCTCTTCTCCCACCTGTGCAAGCCTTTTGTGAACAGGAGCCTCATCTACATGGTGGTTAAAAATGAGGAGGAGGAAGAACCGTGAGACTCTGGACAATTTAATTTCACCTCCGTAAGATCCAGCATTGTTGGCTACTAGCTGGGGGTAAATCTTCCAGGCTCGGAGGAGTTTTCTAACAATTAAAAATTGTGTAGCTTAGCGCGTGGTGTGCAATAGGCATAAAATGAACAGCAGTTACTGGCCCTGTGCGGGCAGGTTGGAGAGGCCATGTATGTTTCTCACAGAGAGGGGCAGATCTGAGAGCAGACACTCTCCATCGTCCATTGTCGCATCTCCAGCATGGAGCAGGTGGCAGGGATGAGTGCGCCTGGGACCCAAACACCCTGGGTTTGAGATCCCAACTTCATCCCAACTTCACACTGGCTGTGTGGCCTTGGGTAAGCCACTTACCCTCTCTGTGCCTCACCAGAAAAATAGGAGTAATAATACAACCTCCTGTGTAGATGGTAAAGATCATGATCCTGGTCACTTAAGGCATCATGCTCTGAGCAGTCGCTGAAATTCTGCTGCTGCCGGTGCGGAGCAGGGAAGTCGCAGTATTTTACTGTGTAACTGTGAATTTAATAGCGTGTGGGTACAGGTGGCAGCAAGGGGCAAAATTTCAATGCCGACCTTTCCCAGATTTGCTTTCTCCGGTGCCAATACCAGCAGAGGGCTGCAACCCAACATTCATCGTATCCATGAGCAGATCTGCGGTTGCATCATTCCAAGAGCACAGAAAATAACGACGTAGCCTTAATCCACTACACCCCATTTCTTAGCCAAACTGTTTAACGAGTGACTGTTCAACACGCACAAGCTCTATGAGCTGCAGCCCCTCTCTAAGCTTCCGTTTCCTCGTGTGTACACGGAGGTCACCGGGCGGAGCTGCTGGAGCTGCCCGCGGGTCCATCACGGCCCAGCACACGAGTCAGCGCCCGCCCACGGGCAGATGTGGCGCTGTGACCGCCCGGAGAGCCCGGACAGCCCGGACACGGCACAGCATCAGTCCCATGTGCAGACTGCGTCCCGGCCACACTCAGCCCTTCAGCTTCCAGCCCTTCTCACCGCCCGCGTCCGTGTCTTCTCCTCTCCGTGCAGAACTAGCTGTCCAAGCCGAACCCAAGTCCCGGGTGGCCTGTGCCTGCCACCTCCTCGCCACTCGGGACGGCCTGCTGGCTCTGTCCCACCCCTCTTCGGACAGCCCGCACGACCTGGGGGCTCAGGGACCCAGACGGAGCCCGAGGGGCGGAGGGGCTAGCAGTTGCTCAAATACTCAGCGCTGTCGGAGCGAGGAGGGGTCGCACAGGATCCGTGAGGGTCCCTGCGGGCTGTGACTGCTTACCTCCCACGCGGTCTCCTAGAACTAGGGACACATAAGCGCTTAGGGAGGGGCGCCACCCAGGAGCCTTTTCCTGTGTCCCCACATACACCGGAAAGGCTGCAGCGCCTTCTCCAACCTCGGTCTCCCACCTCCACCAGGGGCGCCATGGCGACCTGCCGCCTTTTCTACACCAGGAAACTTGAATAGAGACCCAGTTCCCAGAATAGGGGTCCCGTGAGATACAGTGTGAAGAATAAAATAAAGTGGGGCAGTTCCCAGCGGACCGACCCTCTTTGGGAGCTTCGCAATGTCATTCACCCAGTTAAGGATCTAGAAGTCCTGCAGAAAACCATGCTGTTTGATGCAACACTTTCCAGACCTTTGGCCCTAAAACCTCTTGGGGAGTATCAGTTTTCAAGAAACTAGTGTTGCCTGGAAGGCATTTTGGAAAACGCTAGGGTAGGGATTGATCGCAGAAAGCAGCGTGGATGAACTTGGATGAACCTGCGTGGCACTCTCGTCGGTGTGTGGACACTGCTGCCAGGGCGAGATGTGCACACTTGGAGCGGCACACCTGGGGCCGTCAGGGGACCCCAGGGGACCCCCGGGTACCGTCCGGGCCATGAGACACCAAGGATGAGAGGGCAGGTGGGGTTTCTGGAGCGGTCGCCAGGCCATCTGCTCCAGCCTGTTATACTCTTACTCTTGGTGGCACATGAGCCGGTGACACCAAGAGGACAATGGACCCAATAATGTAACACAGGATTGATTTATTCCACATTCCAAAAGTGTCCCTAAGGGAGGAAATAGGGAGGGATGTGGTATAAACATTGGTCTCAAGTCAATCACTGTCAAGGCCAAGTGACAGGGACACACTGGGTCCCTGTATTGTCTTCTGCACACTTGACATGACCATGGAAAAGCCTAAAAGTAAGCTGGGGATGGTGGTGTACATCTGTAATCCCAGCTACTCAGGAGACCCAGGCAGGAGGGCCACAAGTTCAAGACCAGCCTGGGCGACTTACTTAGCAAAACCCTGCCTTAAAACAAAAAAATTGGTAAAGGGCTGGGGATACAGCCCTGTGGTAGAGCACTCGCCTAGAATGTGTGAACCCTGGGTTCAGTCGCCAGCCCCACACAAAATTAAAAAATAAAATAAACAGGATGAAGTATACATTTATATGAGCAGCTCGTTGGGAAGGATTCTGCTGAAGGGAAAGTGTTATATCAGAACTACACGCAGTTAGGCAATAACCGTAAAGTCTATAGGGTCTGAAGGATTCTAAAGGTGTGAGTGTGAATGGTTGTTTGGAAATACTCTGCATGGGATGCTGCCAGGAGTAAAATCCAATGCACAGTGAACTGCAGAGCTACACATGGACACGAGGAGGAGGGGGAGATCGGAGGGTTCTCCCTGGATGGCTGGGCTCTGCGGGCATGTCCTGGTCCTCCAGGGATGGGGATCCCCCACGCCATGAAAATGGCCAAAAGCTCCAAGTGAATAAAAAAAAAAGAATTGGGGCAGAGTGCCCAAGCTAGGGTTGTTCTGGGGCCTTTATGGGAGAAAGTCTGGGTACGGTCTGGAGGGGCCATGTAGACGGCAGAGAGTGTGGTCTTGTGGCAATTGGGGACCTTCAAACCTGCACAGCCAAGAACCTGGCATCACCCTCTGGCAGCTACCACTGCAATCACTGTAAATAAACCGACTGTGACAGGTGTCAAATCGCCTCCTTGCTGTTTTCCACCTCTCCCGTAGCCATCTTTCTCAACAGGCGCAGCTCCTCCGGGGAAGAGGTACAATGCTCCATGCATGAGATGCCCCATGCAATTCAGGAGGGTCAGCACCCCGGGTCCCCACTGTTCTGTCCTAATAAAATGCGAGGGTGGGCCCAAGGTTGCCTGGGCAAACATCACATTAAAGCCCAGCTTGCTGCTGGGTGTAGCCATATAACTGAATTCCACTCACTGCTACTAAAAGTGATATGTGTTACTTCTGGGTTCTGTTTTTCAAGGAAAGTGGTAGACCTCCATTTAATCTTTCCCCTTCCAAAGGGGCTGGGATGCAGATGTGAGGGCAGGAACTGAAGCAGCCCCCTTGGAACAAAAAAAAAATGAAAGTCAAATGCTTCAGAGGCCAAGCAATGAGATAGAAGGAGACTGATGATTGTAGAATCATTCTTGCCCACCCTGAACCACCATGTTACCAAGATTACTAAATAAACTTAAGAGACTGATTTATTTTTTGGTACTGGGGTTTGAACCCAGGACCTGCGCCCTGAGCAACGTCCCCAGTCTTTTTTTTTTTTTTGAGAAAGGGTCTCACTAAGCCACTAAGTTGCCTAGCCTGAGCTCAAATTTGTGATCGTCCTGCTTCAGCCTCCCAGAGTGCTGGGATCACAGGCATGCACCACCACGCCTGGCAAAGAGACTTTTTAAAAATTGTGTGTTTATAATAGCACTCTACCTGAGCCAAAATACCTGAGCATGACCACCTAGGAAGACAGAGTTTGCTCTTCTGGTGGCTTTTGTGAGTTGACAGTGGTTGTTACCATTTCTTGTGGCACCTGCCGCAGTCAGTACTTTCCCTTGTGAAGCCAAAAAGGTTCGGGTCTTAGGGAGAAAAACAAGTTGTTTATCCACATGGATCCATTGAGGCTGCACCTTCTCGGGCTGTGCATTTCCCAGGGCTCCCACCAGGACGCAGAGCCCTGGGAGCCACAAAGGCAGGAGGGACAGATTCTCGAAGCAACGATAAGCAGCGTTACACTTTCCACTAGACTCAGTGTTTTGCAACACCAGGCCACCCTGCTCCTCCTTCAGGCATTTTTGGTCACATTGAGTACAAAAGTCACATTATAACTGCCTACATTTATGCAGCGTTTACCAGATACCAGGCACTATTCAAAGGGAATGCACATTCTTCACAAAGATCTTGTCATCAGGATTTTTATTTCTTGGGTTTTGTGAGACAGTCTCACTACATAGTCCAGGCTGGCCTTGAACTCACTACGTGATGCTCCTGCCTCAGCCTCCTGAGTGCTGGGATTACAGGTGTACACCACCATACCCAGCTCGAATCAGGATTTTTTTAACCTCTACTCAATAAATGAAGAAACTGAGGCACAAAGAATAAAAGCCTCGCAGCTAATAAGTGGCAAAACTAGAATTCTAATAGAGTCTGAGTCCAGGGCCCAGCACCTAACCACCAAGCATGGTGGCCAAGGTCTGCCCTAGCACACAGGCCAATGCCAGCCCATTGCAAATAAAGTTTTATTGGAATGTAGCCCTGAGCACACTACAATGGTAGAGTTGAGCAATTGCAACAGAAGCCTTATAGCTCTCAAGGGCTAAAATATTTACAGTGTAGCCCTTTCCAGAAAACGTCTGCTCAGTCCTGACCTAATCTATTATTTGCTATTTTTTCCTTAACTCCTAATCAAAAGCATCCTAAAGGAAGATTTCTTTACTTTAAAGAAAGATTCCATATCACCACCAGTGCTCAGTAAAAGGAGAGGGAAAACATAAAAGCAATGGAAATGAAACGATACTAAATTCTACTTAAACACTGTCACCTAGCTGGACATGATGGCACACACCTGCAATCCCAGAACTCTGGGAGGCTGAGGCAGGAGGATTGCAAGTTTGGGCCCCACCCTGGGTATTTTAGCAACTTAGTGAGACACTGTCCCGAAATACAAAATGGGCTGGGGGTATTACCCAGTGTGAAGGCCCTGGGTCGATCCCCAGTACTGAAAAAAAAGAAAGAAAAGAAAGTTGCACTTCTACCCACTCGATGGACAGAGCTTTGTGATGCCCTGCCCCAAACCACCTCGGGCGGCACCAGCAACCCCCTGGGGCTCATCCCAGGTGTGGGAGGTTTGGGGACACACTCAATCAAGCAGCAAATGAGTCACAAAGGAAACAGCAATCCGCATGGATGCCGTCCTCTCAAAACAGTGTCCCACTTATTTTTTAAATTGGCATTAAACATGAGTCTCACTGTCACCCCCGAGAATCACGTCCTCGGGGAAGAACAGCGCTTATTCCCATGGGGACCTGGGAAAAAGGAGACAATCAGAGAGCAAAGACACCTGATCCAGTCCAGGGAAGACAGCGACAGGGAAGACACAGTCAAACCAAGACTGCACCCGAGTCCCAGGCCAGGTTTGAGACGTTCATAAATCCAGACCGTGGAGGGGAAGTTTCTCTCCAGGCTCAAGACCATAAGGACAGATTTACTGTCACTTCACGAAACCATGGCTCTGAAACCCACGTTCAATACAACCCTCCAAAGCAGTTTTGAAGGTTGATTCGTGGAGACTCCATTCTGTTGTTCTTGTTTGTTTTACTTATTTTTGTGGTACTGAGGTTTGAACCCAGGAGCATTGTATCACTGAGCTACATCCCCAACCCGCCCCTCCTTTTTTTTTAATTTTGAGACTTACTCTTGCTAAGTCACTAAGTTGTCCGGGCTGGGCTCAAACTCAAAATTCTCCTGCCTCAGTTTCCCAAGTAGCTGGGATTACAAGTGTGAACCATTGCTGAACTAGATCCAATTTTCTAAAATGGACCACTTCCTATGGGGTTCAGGGCCCCCATGATCTGTACCTGCCTACCCCTCACACCTCACCTCTCATGGCTCCTGAGGATGGATGGATGGATGGATAAACGACAGACGGATGGGTGATGGGAAGATAGGTGGTGAATGGGTCAATGTTGGACAGATAGATGGATGATGGGTGAATGATGGATGGATGGATGGATGTTGGATAGATGGATGGATGTATGGTTAGATGGACAGATGGATGGACAAGCCAACAGAAGGGTCCATTACTTTATGAAGAGCAACTATAAAATATGCAACATTTACACCTGATAGAATGGTAAAAGGTCATCAGAAGGACTAAGTCTGAATCTTTCCCCACCTCTTCCTTGCTGTGTGATCTTACACACAAAAGATGTCTGAGCCTCAGTTTGCCTGTCTGTAACAGCAGGGAAAGCCGCGATTGTATCCCAATGAGCTGTTACAATGAGCCAATGATCTAACATACATGGAAAGTTCTTAGCACAGAACTTGGCACACAGTAAGTACTTGATAAATAGCTCTGTTATTGTTGCCATTGGCGTCACAATCATTACTAACCTGACTAGAAATCAAATCCAGTATGTGTCCCCCTATCGTGTCACAGTGTAGCCAGGTAGCAAACTGCAGTAGCTAAGTGTCCACAAGGACAAAATGAAGCGCAGGAACGTGAGCATCTCCTTGTCATGCTATAATGACACCAGGCCGGGGATGGGGACTCTCAGGGAGTGGGAAGGGGAGACCGCGTCACGGGGAGGCTCTGGGGCAGCTCGGCGGGTCAGTGAGCACTCTGCCAGCCCTGAGCCCATTGATCAGCATCCCCAGGTCCCCCCATTCAGGACTATTGTGCTCATCAGCCCTGACTTGGGTCTGCTCAGCTCGGTTCCACGAGGTCCCTAACAACAGGAAGTAACAGCACAGGAAGTTCCAAGGTGAGACCGGTGGGCCCAGTGCTCTCCTCCCAGTGGCCAAGCAGGGACCCCCCCACTCAGCTTCTCTCTTTGACCCACCAACGCCCCTGCCCGGCCCCACATGAGCCTCCCTTGGCTCCTTCCCTCCCCCACAGCTGGTGATCCCCTGCACAGTGGACACAGGTCTCTTGCTAAAACGTAAGCCAGAGCAGGTCACGCCTCTGCTCTGAAGCCTCCCGTGGCCCCCATCTATAACAGCCCAAGTCCCAAGTGGCTCCAAGGCTCCACCCCATCTGCCCCCTTAATAACTGGCTTGGTCGCCTCTTATCCCCTTTCTTTCTACACCTCCCACCACACTAGCTTCTTTGCTTTCACCTAAACCTCCCAGGCACATTCGGGCCACAGGACCTTTGCACTTTGTTTATGTTATAAACATTCCTCATCCACTCGTTTCCTTCAGGGCTCTGCCAAGATGTTACCTGGTCAGGGAAAGCTCCACTGACTTCCCTGTCTAAAAGGACAGGCACACCCCCTCTTCACCTACACTCTGTGCCTCCTCCCTTGGTTTTATCTTTCTCCACAGGGCTTATTATTGTCCTCTTCCATGTAAGCTGACCATCTCCACCCCTCATGTCCACTGCATGCAAACAGAGACAGTGTCTCAATAAATGGCCCAGGCTGGGCTGGTACTGCATCCTCCTGCCTCAGCCTCCCAGAGTGCTGGGATTACAGATGTGCACCACACATGGCTAGATTTTACCATTTGTAAAAGGTAGAAAAAGACAACTCAGGTGCATGCTGTCTCCTCCAGAGGAAGCCTCCAGAGGCAGAGACAAGCACCTGTGCTCTGCTTTGCCATTAACTTTGCCTCCCCCAACCCCCCGCCCCCGTGGTATTTCCTCGTGTGCCACCGGGGGAGAATTAAGTGTCCTGACCCCAGAGGGAAAGGGCTGTTCCCTTCCTCTCTGGACAGGTGGCTGGAGCCAGGGGAACAAACAAGTAGGCCGGGTGACAGAGAGACAGCACTCAGCTTGCCCGCGGGCCACAGCGAATCCCACCAGCTTGGCCCAGGCTCGTCCTTCGGGGACTGGCGAAGTGCCAGCAGTAACCATTTGGGGACGCTGGGCCACCCGAGGTGCCTGGGATTCATCACACTCATGCCAACCCCTTGGCAGCAGGGATTTGCAGGTCTTAATTACACGCAGGGCGCAGCAGGAAAACTCAGGCCTGCTGGAGCTTGGCAGGGTGGAGTGTTAATTCTTCACCCTTCTGTCTCGTCCTTACACCTGCAGTCCGCTCGGGAAAGCAGGGGACACATGGAGAGAAGAGGGAGCGCAAAGGGGCTCGGGCTGCCGGGGGGTGTGCTAGTGGGGACTCTGGGAAAGAATGGCCTTCCTGTATTTTAGGAAAAGGCTCAGCCAGAGGAGACAGGCAGCTGGGTCCCCGCACGGCCAGCAGGACTGATCTACACAGGAGGAAGCGATGTTTTTGATAAAGTCTGCTCTCCCAGCTGAGCAGAGACAGACTGCGGCCACCTTGTCTCTGCCGGGATGCCACAGCCTCCTTCATTTCAGCTGTTGGCTCCCGGGTGACCACTAGCTTTAGGGCAGCTGAAAGACAATGTCCCCCGTGCGCTGCCCTAGGTAGGTAATTAAGAGGTGAGGTAGAAAAGGAAAGGAGGATGGTACATGAGATCAACTGAAAAGCAGGCCCAGGTTCAAATCCCAGGCTTGCCACTTACCTGCTGTGTGGCTCTGGGTACCTTGCTTGACTTCTCTGAGCCTCAGTGACACCGTCTGTTTTTTAACCCTTCCACTTTCTGGTGCCTGAATACTTCTCCCCTCCCAAGATTTTGTCTTGGAATTAATTTATTATCATCTCAGGGAATCATCTTCTAAGATGCAAAACTCCCTGGAAGCCTCCAAATGCAGCCTCAAAGTTTGAGAATGTATTTTTTTTATCAGAGATAAACCAACACGCAGCAGGGCCCAGATGGCGGGAGTCAACAGGTGGGTACGTTTTGATCGGGGCAAGGAAAGAGAATCTCTCAGGAAGAAATCAATCACACATGAAGAGAGAATAGGACGGAAGGGACAGAAGCCATGGACAGTCCTGGGGACAGGATCCAGGCCTCAGTTTCCCCATCCCAAGCAACAGATCAAATAGAGAAAATGTTAGTGAGCACCCACTGGCTGCCTAGCGTTGCTCTGAGGACTTCACAGACTCTATGCGTTTCTTTTTTTAAAAACATTTTACAGATGATGAAACCAAGGCCGAGGATGTTAAGTAAATGGCCCCGACTTGTACTACTGGCACACGGGAGAGCTGGCTTGGACTCCCAGCGACTCTTTTCAACATTGGCAGGTAAGTCAGGGCTCCTCAAGGCGAAGGACCTGTTAGCAGGGTGGGGCGTGGAGGAAAGAAGCCACTGAGACCCGGCCTGTCATTCTCCAGCGTGGGGACCACATCCTAGCTCCGGAGATCCCTGAGAAGCGCAGGCTGGCGTGATGTCCCACCCTCCTCCCCGCTGTCTGCCTCCCATTGGCCAAAGCCCCTGACAGCGTTACCATGGAGACCACTTCTCCAGTGGCCAAGTGGCAGGAGGTGAGAGGAGGCGTTGGCACCAGAGCCGGGCAGTGAGCCGCTGGAGGCCCACGGAGGCCGTGCCAGGGTTCACCAGATGGCTGGGGACAGGAGGCCGGTCCTTGGCATGCCAGGTCTGCAGGCCTCTCCTCAAAGTGACAGTTCACACCAGAAACAAATCTTTAGAAACAGCAGGAAAACTTGGTGTGTGTGTGTGTGTGTGTGTGTGTGTGTGTGTGTGTGTGTGCACGTGTGGTGCGGGGGATCAAACCCAAGACCTTCCACAGGCTCTCACGTACCCCTGAGCCACAGCCCCACCCCTGAGAAACACGAGTTTTCTGTCTTAGCCATAGTAGGTACTTTTAGCATTTCTGCAGCACCTACTGTGTGCCAGATCCTGCCAGAGTGCTGGGACAAAACAACAGGGAACACACAGATCAGTACACGTCTCCTAATAGAAAACAGTGTAAGAACCCAAATGGAGGCTTGGGATTCGTTCAACAAGAAGCTGCTCCCGGGCTGCTTGTTATGTTAGGATTTTAACTGTTGTGCTTATTTTCATATGCGCATTAATAAAAACAGCAGTAGTAATATCTAATATTCAATCAGCACACGCCAAAGGATCTAACCTGTGTCCTCTCCTCTCCTCTCCATTCTCAGGCTCTGCTGTGGACAATGTCACTATTGTTTCCTGTCACAGAGGATGAAATGGAGGATCAGGAAGGGTCACCCACCAGCTCAAGGACAAGTGTCTGGTGAGCTATTTCCCATTGCTTCTGTAACAAGGGACCAATTCAATAGGGGCTTAAAACAATGCAGATTTCTTCTCTCATGGTTCTGAAGCCCAAAGTCAGCTCCACTGGGCTGAGGTCCAGGTCTCAGGAGCACTGACTCCTTCTAGAGGCTCTGCAGCAAGAAGCCACCTCCTGGCCCACCTGACTTCGAGGGGCCACCTGTGTTCCTTGGCTTGTGGCCCCTTCCACCATCCTCAGGGCACATTGCACCAATCTGCTGCTGTCATCCTGTCCCCCGTTACTCCTTGCCTCCTGCCTCTCTCTTATGATCCCCCCTCATGAAGAGAGGGGACCCAGGTGAACGGCCCAGAGCATGCCCCCACCCCGTGCAGCTCCTTGGCTTAAACACAGCAGATTCCCTTCGTCGTCAAGGTAACAGACTCAGTGGCTGCTCCAGACTCGGGAAGTGGACTTCTCTGGGATCATTATCCAGCCAAGCAGAGCCGGTTAGTGGCAAAGCCAGAACCCAAACCCCGGGTCCACCTACTGTAGGGTCAGTTCTGGGCTGGTGAAAACATCCCAAACACCTCATTCCTGGGGAGCAGAAGGCCTGGGTTCTCCAACCCCTGGGGATTCTCATGAGGCCCACTCTAAGCGGACAGCAGGCTTGGAGTCAAATGGGTGGGACCCCAGTCTCACTGTCCCCCCACACCAGCCCTGTGGCTTCGGCCATGCACTGGCCTTCTGAGCCTCCGGCCACACCTAAAAAGGCGCATAAACAGATCCACCTCCTTCAACAAGGTCACATCCTGAAAGAACTCACCCAGGGGCTGAGGATGTAATGCAGTAATAAACATGGCCCCGGCATAGAGGTGAAGCTGAATGGACCAGGAAAGGGGAAAAAAAAAAAAACTCCATCATAGCTGAATGCTGTTTTGAACCTCATCCAAAAGATCTTGGGGCTTAAGAACTAAAACTCTCTCCGCAGATCCCTGGACCCCCTCAGATGCAGACACTCATTGAGGAGCCCCAGGGACAGGCAGAGAAGCTGGACACAAGTGAGCAGTTGAACAGAACAAATGTGCGGCACTAACAATGTCCTGAGAGGAAAAGCTGTGGCTGGATTTCTACCCTGATTCCCAGACTAATGTGAAGTGTGTGTGAACATGGAGCTGGTGTAAGCACATACCCAATTCCAGTCACACCACCGGGGCCTTTCCAGGGCCGGCAAGGTGACAGGGTACACACAGCAAGAGGCCCAGAGGCTTGTTCCAGCGCCTCAAGAGCAGTGAAGCCTGCAATTAGCAGCATCCTGGAGTCTCTCCAAATGAAAAGCCCACCCCCCAAAAAATATTTTGACAAGCAGGGCTGAATCATTCCGTAGCCACCGCTCTCTATTTAGAGGAGAGCATGGGTTGGCAAGAGAGTCTGTTTCCACTTTGTTTCTTCAATGGAGTCTTTACAGTCCGGTTTTATTATGGTTCCAAGAATGCCACACTGCAAAGCAGAGAAAACATGATAGCGACAATTCTGGCAAGTGCACCTGTATGCAACAAATGCTCCCGCCACTTGCCATCAGCACGTCTATTCAAATGAAGGAGGAGGAGAGCGACAGTCACCTACTGCAGCTGCTAATTTCATTAAGGAGACTCTAATTATTTTCCTTCCTGGCTAGAAAAAATACCAGTTATGTAAGGATATTTATTTCTATCTACTAGAACTAAATACTGAAGCAAAAAATAACAACAATGATCCAAGTTGCTGTGGGGAGGATAAGGAAGGATCTGGCCAGCGCCATGACAGTTCCAGAAGAGTGGCAGGAACGGGTCCCAAGGGTGAAATTCTTGCACCCCTGCTGTGACAGGAAAAAGGGTGTCCCACTGTCCAGATCCAGTGAGTCCAGGTGCTCAGAGAAGCTGGTGTGGGGCATGAGAGACCAGGTTCATTCTCACACCAGGCTGTCACCTGTGCCAGAAGGGTGGCTGAGGGTACACAGGGTGCAGGACACCAATGAGGAGTAGTCGATACAGGCAGGGGATCAGGGAAGGCTTCTAAGAGGAGGTGAAGGGGAACGGGGGTGGAAGGGGAGAAGAGGATTCTAGAGAGACAGAATATCATGTGCAAAGGCCCTGAGGTCACAGAGAGACACAAGCCGCAGTAGCACAACTGAGCTGGAATAGAGAGTATGGGAGCAGAGCAGTCAGTCATCAAGCCCTTGAATCTGTTCAGGAGCTCTGAATTGGCCCCAGAGGGGGGTCATGAGTAAGAGTTAAGCCACAGAAGGGACAAACAATCAGATCTGCATGCCAGAAAGCGCCATGTGTCTGCAGGTGGCAGACAGACTGGCGAGGTGGGGTGAAGAGCAGAGACCATGACGTCTGTGAGAGGCATGGTGTGGTCACTGGGGGAGACAGTGGCAGCCTCAAGTGAGAAAGTGGCACTGTGGATGGAGAGAGGACGGTAGATCCTGAGCTGAAGGTGCAATGGATGCAGCAGGATCCTGACTGGCGGGATGCTGGATGGGGAGAGGCCATGGTCAAGGTCAACACTTGAACTTCTCGTTGTAAACCAGCTGCACAGTGGACACTGGATAAGACATGCCTAATGAGAGTTTAGCATCCAAACTGACATGTGCTCGAAGTGTAAAGCAGACAGCAGATTTCAAAAGCTTAGTACCATAAGAAAAGAACTGCATGCCGGGTGTGGCGCACACGCCTGTGATCCCGGCACTCAGGAAAGGCCAGCCCGAGCTACATAGTGAGTTCAAAACCAGCCTGAACTACATAGTGAGCGCTTGTCTCCAAAAAAAAAAAAAGAAAGAAAGAAAAAAGAAAAGATCATTCACCTCTCTCTGCTCTCTCTGCTTCCTATATGTATGACAAGGGGACTTGTCACCTGGCTGCTTTTCACAAGAAAGTCTGTGTTTCCCAAGACTGAGACGCTCCCAGCATCTGAGAAGCCAGCTTCCCCCCAACAGCCTGATGAGTTAACATCTTGATGAAAAGCTGAATCCTTAATTAATGAAACAAATAATTAACCTGGAGAACAGATGTATTCCCCAAAGCACAACACACGAATGTGCTGATTTAACTCAATATTTACTAAGAACCTACCATCGGCAGGACACTATGTAGCAGAGTAACTCTTGCTATGAAACCAACCACCTCAGACTGCAGCAGTGTCGAGCTCTGGCCATTTATCTCTCATGCATATGCAGATCAGCTGACTACACTTCGGCCCTAGCACAGGAGCCACATGTCCCTTATCCCCCCTGCGCCAGCGAGCTGCCACCAACCCTCCTTCATCTTTCTTTCTGCCCAAACAAGAAGTCTGGCTGAACCGAGGTCAGGGGGTGGGAAATACAGTGCCCCAGAAGTTCTAGTGTAGCTTCAACTCTAATGACTTGGGAGGTATAAATGCTACAACTCACAGCATACACCATTGGAAAGTTTATTTAACTTTCTTTTACACTTCCTGTTACAGATTTTGATTATGATATTTATAATTCTTTTGCTTTGATCCTTCTGGTTGAAGATGGCAAATGTTGACCCAAACAAGTTACTATACAGTCAAGCGGCTAAGGACTTGGGTAGAAGAAAGAAAGAAGAATTAAGGTCAAGGGTGAAATTTGCCACACAGTGATACAGAGATGAACCCACAAGGAATTTATCCTCTGGTCAGGGTGTTGAGTGGAAAGGGATGGGCACAGATTGTGGAAGGTGCTACACAGAAACACAAACGATGCTGGGTGTGATTGTGCAAGATAATCCCAGCACTCTGGGAGGCTGAGGCAGGAAGATCGCAAGTTCAAGCCCAGCCTGGGCAACACAATGACTTAGCAAGATCCTGTCTCAGAAAAAGGTGGTGGGGCGGGGGGGTTGGGGTTCATTCCCCAGTATCAAAAACAAACAAAACACACTCTCATGGCCTCCATTTCTGAACATGAACATGAACCAGGCAGCATGCTGCTGTCTATGCCTCCTATTGTTTACCCCACACACCACCGTTATCCCCACTTTACGGATGTTAAAAGTGAGACTCGGCGAGAAAGTGGCTTTCCTGAGATTGCAAGGGGTGGCCATCTCATCCCAAAGCCTGTGCTCTTAACCTGAGGAGTAGACACCGAGGTCTCGAAATTCAATCTAACAATGATTCAGAGGAGGGAGAGGGGATTGAAAGTCTTCACAAAAAAGAAACCTTTAGTCTCTGGGTTCTGGGATTTTGCATCTGATGCCGATAGGTAGAAAAAGAGGAAGGGGAGAGCAACACATGGAGAGAAGGGAACCGAATAAATGTACAGAGGCGAGTTTTAGAGTCCCAGGCACGTGTGGGCACAGCAACTCATCCAATCTGGCCTCTCGGGGAACTGAGGCCGAGAAGTCTGTGTCACTGTCACCGGCAATAGGGAGCCACGGCGAGTTACAGAGCAGAAATGCTCTTCGAAGCCTTTCTGGTCAGCCATAAATCAACTGCATGTTGAGCAAAGAATAATACACTTAAGAGATCAGGCTAAAGAAATAATAATAATCACAGCTGGGCATTTGGGGGGAAGATAAACTAAGAAAAATCTGGTTCATTGGCGTCTGAGAACTTTACCAAGAGACATACCCGAGGAATCATTTCTCTTTCAACCCCAGTGAGCACAGAATAAGCATTTCCCCAAGGGCTTCAGACCTTGCCGGAAGCCCTTCAGACATTCGCATTCAGGTAAGTGATTAAAAAGCACTCTTTGCCACGCAGCTTCTCTCCTTCTCGTCAAAGCTGTGATGTGTGGTGCGTCCTCAAATTAGCATAGAACCGTATTCCAGTTCCTGCACCAGCGGGAGGAGAAAGCAATCACTGCTGGCTCTCAGATTGCAAAGGAAAGAAAGAAAGGGTAATTATGTACATAAATATATTGCTCATTCCCTGCATTTACAAAAAACATTCTGAACAATTCCTCTGGCTCCTATTAATTCTGCGCAACTATTATCTAAAAGTATTACAGCGAGCAGAGGCAAGCGGGGCATAATGAAGAGATTTTTAAAATAAACAGGACGGGTGCGCTACACAGGCAAACTGAGGGCGGTGGATTGTGAGAGCTGGGGGAGCCTCAGATTATGCAATGGAGCCCAGTTACTTGACAAATGAAAAGAGCCAAAGTGGTCAAGCAACCTCACCAAGTCACACAGCAAGGGGGGACCTTGGGACACAGGGAAGGGGCGTTGCAGGGCAGGAGTGTTGGAAAATGTGGCGCCTTTGACAGACGGCTGGCTGCTTCCCACTGAGCTAAGCGCGTGTTCTGCCTAATCGGGCCTGACGTCCCTGAGGAGGGACTGTTTTCATCCTCACTTGACAGATGAGAAAACTAAAGCCCAAAGAAGTGGAATTGCTCACCCATATCCTGAGCCACAGCTCAGAAGTTGTAACATCAGAATTAGAACCGGAGTCCAAAGGGACCTGAACTTTTTTCAGAGGGCAGAGCAGGGGTGGGGGTGTCAGCAACAGGAGGAGGAAAAGGAAGATGTGCAAATGAGCTGCTGGGACACTCCTTCATCTGGATGTCACTTGCCTCTACTTTTCGGATGTGAGAGACTCAAGTGACGCGCTGCATGTGAGCAACTATGCAGGAGGAAACCAGGAGGCAGTATAGAAAGTGTGCCTTGAATGGGCCCCTGGAACTCCTCTTTCATCCCAAAGTTACCCAGCAACCCTAGTGATGGGGAGAAAGAAGCAAGACCACTTCTGAGTGTGATCAAATCATCCGGTTAAGAAGAAAACCACAAGTGTTCACTCGCAGCCTCTTCTTCACTCTTGGTTTACACACGGGTCACCTCAGCAGTCCCCAGTTTTCCCAGACTCACGGGAGATTCAAAACTCCTATTTACCAGCACCATGAATAGCAGACACACAAGGGGAGGGAGCTGTCAAATCAAAGAGAAAGGCCCGCACTGGAGCTGTACAGCGTAAGGGCACACAGCTCATCTGGCTCAGGAGGAAATCACGCTAGGGTGCCCCGGAAAGAGTCTGGAGCCAGCCAGAGACACGGCTCAGCCCAACCTCCGCCATCTCGCAAGCTGCAAAGACTGCAGCGGGCTATTGTACCTCTCTGAGTCTGATGGTCTTTAAATGAATTATAAAGGAAAATTCCTGAGGTCAGCTGGACTTAGAGATTATTTGAGGAGAAAAATGATTTGTGATATAGCAGCTCCCAGAATAAAGCAGGTTCAACGGCATGATCAGAGAGCATTTATAGGAAAACAGAAGTGAGGCACAGAAAACAACTTCATTGACTAAGCCACAGCCAATCAAATAGTCAATCAGTTATAGCTTAGTTGATTGACCACAGGGCTTCCTGCAGCCATCCAGAGCTCAGCCACTGTGATTAAACTCTCTGCTGGTGGAGTCTGTTGGATTCAGTGCAGGCACCGAATCTGAATCCCTGGCCTCCACAAATTTGGTTTAACAGTGTCTACAAACTCTTGGATATATCTTCCTTCAAGAATAAAGCAGGGCCTTGCATTGTAGTGAATACCTGTAGTCCCAGTGCTCAGGAGGCTGAGGCAGGAGGATCACAAGGTCTAGGTTAGCCTGGGCTACATAGCAAGAAAGAAGAAAAAAAGAAAAAAAGGAAAGGGAGGGAAGGAGGGAGGAAGGAGCAGAATTGACAGCATACATCTTCAGAGACTAGGTCATAAAAGTCCTGTGGCTTCCATCTTGGTCTCTGCCTCCCTTGGGTGGCTCTGTCCGGGGGCAGCCAGCTGCCATGTGAGGAAGGTCCTTGAGCAGTGATGTGGGACGTTTCCTGAGGCAGGGAACCAAGGCCTCCAGCCAACAACCATGTGAGCGCCTCATCTCGGAAGTGGATTTTCCAGCCCCAGTTGAGCCTTCCAGTGGCAGGAAGCCTGCCCTATTCAGACCTTAACCTCCTGAGAGACCCTGAACCAGAGCCACCCAGCCAAGCCATCCTGAAGTAGTGATCCTCAGGAGCTGTGTGAGACTGAATGCTTGTTGTTCAAGACTGCTACATCTTGGGTTAATTTGTTATACAGCTAGAGGTAACTAATACACTGTGAGCCACAGTTTCCTCATCTGTAAAATGGAAATAACAGCTTGGCATAAAGAACACGAATAAGATTGACAACTAGATCTTTGGAGCGAGGCTTGAGCTTGCAGGTCAGGCGCTTCCTGGCACGGATCTGCACTGGCTCCGCCCCCTCCTGGGGAAGACAGCTACGGACTCCATTGTGGGCAGGAGGCTTGAGCTTGCAGGTCAGGCCGCTTCCTGGTGCAGATCTGTGCTGGCTCCACCCCCTCCCGGGGAAGACAGCTCCAGACTCCATCTTTGGAGCAAGGCTTGAGCTTGCAGGTCAGGCTGCTTCCCGGTATGGATTTGCGCTGGCTTGGCCCGCGCACCGGCAGGGTGAACGTCAAATAAGGGTCTTGAGACAACCACGAGAGCTAAGAATCACATATGCCTAGAAGACACTGAACAAACAGGACTCTCCTAAAAAGTACTGATATTTGTCTTCAAGCAACCTCCCATAATCAAAATATAAAAATCAGCACTGAAACTAAAAGGGGGGAAATACATATAGATACCAAAAAAAATAAAAAGAAAGAAAATGTCGAGACCCAGAAGTAAAATACAACCCCAGACCCCCCCCCAGCTCATCCAGAACAAATCTAGAGGACAATGAAATAGAGGAAATTGGAAAACACTCAACCAAACTTTCAGAAATGATAGCAGCAGAAGTTAAAAAACAGATGGATGAGATTATAGAGAACATCAGATTAGAAATAATTGGCCAAGTTAAGTCAGAGATGACGACCATAATGAAAGACCCGCTTAGTGAATTTATAGTAAACACACATAAAAAAACAGAGGAGCTAAGAAAAACAATGGAAAACTTCACCACTCAATGCAGGAAAGAAATGGAACCCATGAAACAGATCCAAACAGATGTCCAAGAAATCAAAAACTGTCTTGAAAGTATACGCAGTCAATTAAATGAGAGCGAAGACAGAATCTCAGAACTAGAAGACAGGACTGCACTTTATGACCATGAAAAGGAAAACTTCTTAAAAATAACTAGAGTCTATGAGAAATCAATACAACAACTG